>JAXGGA010023746.1:0-13011 GCA_038373865.1 Uloborus plumipes | reverse complement strand
TTTTTCCCTCCATTCCACATCTTTAATAGTGCCACAAAGTCGGTCTAATTTTGGGGTAAAGGAGTAAAAGACTTCACAATTTCTGGATTAGGAAATTATTCCTCCGACTCTGCGACCCAGATAATAGCAGTAGTGGTAAAACTAATATTTGCAATACAGTCGAACCTATTTATCTTGAACCAGCCTATCTCGAAAACCTCTTTGTCAAAATTTTTCAATTTCCCTGCTTTTACAGAATCAATTTAATGTTTTTTCTCATGTTTGTCTCGAATGAATTTTCCCGAAAACCTCTATATTTCGAATTTCGAAATCTCTCATTTTTAGCCTACTTTCCCGTTAAAAATAAAAGAAAGACGAAAAAAGTATTAAAAGTAGCTTAATGCATCTAAAAAGTATCGCCAAGTCCAAAAAATATCGCCAAGTTAAAAAAAATATCGCCAAGTCCAAAAAATATCGCCAAGTTAAAAAAATAAAGAGTTAAAATGAATATCGAAAAATTAAAAATTTGAAAGTAGGGTATTGAGATGGGGAATTTGTGTGTCGGTCTGTCGGTCGGTCGGTCTGTCTGTCTGTCTGTCCTTCCCTAATAACTTTTGAATGAACATTCCGATTTGGACGAACTTTTTTTTGTTGGAAAGATCTCGGCGAGTACAGCTCATTCCCATATTTGATTTTTTGATTTGAACAATTTTTGGTTCAACTTGGAGCCGTTCAAACAACCGGTCCCGCGATACTAACTTTTGAATGAACAGTCCGATTTGAACAAACTTTTTTTTGTTCGAAAGAACTTTTCAAGGATACTTCATTACCGTATTTAAATTTTCAATGTGAACATTTTTTCGTTCAACATTGAACCGTTCAAGCTACCTTTCTCCGCCTAATAACTTTTAAGTGAACCGTCTGAATTGAATAAACTTTTTTTGTTCGAAAGATCTCGGAGAGACTCATTCCCATATTTCACTTTTCAATTTGAACCATTTTTCGTTCAATGATGAACCGTTCAGAAAAATTTTTAACATGAGCGCCTACTGGGAAATTTAAATTGAATGTTGATTCTGAACTTAAAGGCTGATATCCTTCAAACTAACTTTGTAAGAGAACGGTTTTGATAAAAAATGTATGTAAGTACTTTTCTGAAAAATCTTCTGTGAGGACTCTGATTCCGACTCCGACTCCGCAAACATGGCGGAAATTCAGGTTCAGAAAAAAAAGACTGACTGGGCAGACGATTTTTTGTTTATTTATTCATTTTTTTTTTGCTTAATTAATTATTATTATTTTTATTTTTTTTTTTTTTGGCAGACGATATTTTTTTGCTTACAAAAATTGTTCATTCACTAGAGCATTTTATTCTTTATTTATATTTAACAACTGGCAACGGATTAAAAATAAAATTCGAGACATTTTATTAACGAACGAGGTTTTTTTTCTTTCTTTGATAAAATGTGTTTTGATGTTCTTCGTACTTTTATTTTATTTATTCTTTTTTTTCTTTTGAAAACGATTGTGAAATTTTTCTACGGAAGAACTATAACAGTTACATTCGTTAAAAGGTGCGACAAAACTTTATTTACTCGTTTATTTACTTTTTACGTGTCCATTTCATCTGATGAGAGGGGTATATTTTGCTTTTAGAAATCAGCTTTAAGTGCTATAAAGGTATGTTTGACATAATTTTCAGTTTCAGATATTCAAGAGAATATTGATTAGATGCTAGAATGCCGATGTCGATGTACGGGAAAGTAGGCTCGTTTAGTTCTTGACAGAACTTCTTGTTAAATTTCAACTCCAGCTACCTTTATTAATGGAAAACTTGAAGACAAAAATCATCTTTTGCACCATCATTTAAATACAGTGTTTGTATTTAAAGGTATATATAAAATTGCTATCGATATAGCCATAATAATTAGTAAAACGTGGACTCACAACATGTCGTACTGCAAAATATTCAACAATATAAATACAAAACCATCTATTAAGTATTTGACTTCGTTCCAATTGCTTATTTTCGTAAATTTTATCACAAATTTTGTATCTCGAAACCTCCGTATCTCGAATTTTTCTTCTGTCCCGTGAAATTCGAGATAGACAGCTTTGACTGTATATGTTTGTACATCACCCCACCTTACCACCAACGCAACATAGAAAACACCTAACCGTGAAAGGTTAAATAAACGTAATAGCAAGATTTCTAAACCCTTTATTTGGAAATTGCAATGTTTCTAAACGATAGTTCAAGTTGTTCTCACATTGTGTTTATGCAAATTGAAGCAAAGAAGTTTGAGCTTCCCAAGTAAATGTAGGTTGTCTGTCCATACATCAGATAGCTGTCTCAGCGTAATACTGGGTTACTTGTCCGTTTCCATCATAATCATCTGAGATTTGGCACTACTTCTATCACTGTAAATAAACAAACCACATCTTCGAGCACTCGAATTTATCGGTGTTTTCTTTTCCGAAACACTTGAGATAAAAGTTTGGAACAAAAGACGGAATTTCTTCGATAATTTTCAAGATAGCTTCTTTGTAATTTCATTTTTAAACCAATGTATTAACAAATAAAGAAGTAGCATTTTCAATCATGGTAATATTTTATTGCAAATATGAACCTGAATGAATTTACTTTCACTCTTGCCGACATAGATTTATTATATACAATATATTCACTTGCAAAAGGTAAAAAGTTTACAGCTTTGTAAAAAGAATGTGATGAAATCAAATGTTATCACGTAGTTTAAATATTGCATGCACATGTTTTTTGGCTTAGGCGACACGGGGGGTTAAAACTAATTTTTTGTAAATTTCAAGCAATCGCCATGAAATTTTTACAGGATGATTATACTAAAATAAGAACAATTCCCACCAAAAATTTTAAATTTTCAACAATGATTTCGAAATTTATTAAATTTTTAAATTAAATCAAATCGCGTTAATTAAAATGTTCCCAGCACATTCATTTTGCATTAAATTATGCAACAGTATCATAAAAGTATGCATTAGCATTATATTAATAAAGTATTGAAGATATTTAAGTATTGTGTGTAAATGGAAACAAATGCGAGATTTTTTTTTCAAAATCATGCTAATTTTAACTCGAAAACACACAGTTTCAATATTACAAATCAGGGTTTAAGATTATAATACTGAAAAAAATCTCCCAAGAAACTTTATTGAACTACTTTTCATTAACTATGCAATTTTTAGGCAAATCAATGCTAAACTCTTATGCATGGAGCATATTAAATGTACCGTCTCACGTAAAAATGTCGTTTTGAGAAAATTAGAATTTTTAGTTTAGGAAAAGAGAATGAGGTTAAATGCTGGAACTATCTATATTCATTAAAATTAATAAATTCATACAGATTAATTTATTTTAATGGTTGTTTAAAAAGAATAACCTTGAAAAAGTTGCCTTTTCCAACAGTTCCAAGATTTTTACTAAACCTTTGCATATTACCGAAAAGATTACAAAGGCGCGTGGTCATTCATAAAAGTACGCATATCTCGGTCAATTTTTCACTGATTCGAAAAATTTTTTTGCCCCATGTTCAGAAGTATTTCTTCTATTTAAAACAATAGTAATTGAAAAATCGATATTCTGGTGAATTTTTAGGTTTTTGAAACCCCCGTGTCGCTTTAAATGGTAGCAAAAAATTCCCTGCAGAAATCATTTTCACTGCAGAAATTTCAATGTAATAAAAGTGTTCAATTACCACTATAAGCAACGAAAAATTTAGTTATCAGTGAGCAAGCGATCCAAGGTTCTAGTTGCAAAGCTAGTAAAAAGATTGCTCGAATAAAACAACATATGTAAGAACAGCTTGATGCAGCATCTTCGCCCATTGAGCAAAATTAGAACTGTAGAGGGGCCACGGTGGCCTCGAGATAGAGTACTCTCCTTGTAAGCAAGTGGTCGCGGGTTCGAGTCCCGCCCTGCCCATAGTCGTTATTTCAACCTCTCTGTGCCATAAATCTGCCATGTGTTTGTCAGGAGGCAAGGCGCATAGTACGCAGTCCTCATGTGTCGAAGCTATTGGCTTCTGTACTACCTTTGGTTCGTCCTCTCAATTTTTCCTTTTGTATTTTTGAATATATATATATATAAAGAACGGTAGATCGCCAGCTAAGTTAAACTAATACCAAAATAGGTCAAATTTCCAATATTAAGTAAATATAGTAACAGTTGAGAAGCTCCTTTGTGTCAGTATGCTGCTTAGCAAACTTTAGGTGCGCGCCCCCCCCCCCCAGCCCTTTTTTTGTGGGGGGGGGGGTTGAAAAAAGGTTTCGCTGTGACTCCTTAACACGCCAAATGGTATTTTCTCACACACTTATGCCTTAACAACGATTATTTTATTTACTATTCACAAGCGGCTAGATGCGCAATTCGCATTTATGCCGTTCTCTATTTTACGTCAATAACGCGGCTTTTGGCGGCTGTTTAAATGCGTTTGTTGAATACATCAAAATATTTTAATCGGTATCTTTATCTCTATGCATGTCTATCCCTGTGTACCTGCCTGCCTCTATATCTCGTTATCTATCTCTATGTCCATATATCTATCGCTGTATATATCTATCTCTCTACATTTATCAATTTACATCTTCCATTAATTTCCAAAAAGCGTTTTTTGTGTGTCTATATTTGTCTACATGTTTCTAAATGAGTCAATATTTTAGATTGTTTCAGCATTTTTACACCGCTAGTTACCTCTTTACGATACCTCTGGAGGTGCTAGGCTAAGGGTTTGCTCGGCCCTTTTGGCCTGTTTAAAAAGAAAGTTAAAAAAAAAAATAAAGAAAAAACGCTCTTCAGGGTCCTATCCCGATTAAACCACGAGTTGCGGTAGATACGGGGTACCCTGGAGTGTGGAGTGCATAACTCACAGCAATGTATATTTATTTCTACTCCTGAACTGAAAAATTCTTAGAGAAAATTACGTTGTTAAAACCAGGGCTGCGGAGTCGGAGTCGGAGTCGGAGTCGAAGAGTCGGAGTCGGACTGATTTTGGACCAAAGGAGTCGGAGTCGGAGTCGCTGAAGAACATGTCGACTCCGACTCCGACTCCGACCACCTCTGATTTGGATGAAATTTTATGGAGGTGAAAACATATCTTTGAAACTAACAGATACACATTTTCAGCGTCCAATATCCAAATCCTAAGCATCTAGGATCAATAAAAAGGGCTTCAAAATGGCGGGTCTGCTTTGTGAAACGAATTGCTATGTTTGGGCTTATGCAAGTGAATAAAAAATATTTGCAGCAAAAATGCAATGTGTTAAAATAAAGTCTGGCCATTTAACAAGAAAAGGATTAGTTTTGTACGGAGTCAAATGAAAAGAGCGGTACTTGTCTTTTGCTCTGGAGAAAATGAACTTTTTGGGAGGTCACAGTGACCTCCGAGAATTGCGGTAAATGTGGTGAAATTACTTGCGAGAATTCTTGAGAAAATCGAACTTTTTGAGAGGTCACAATGACCTTCCATGACCTCCAACTGGGATACCCCAGCTTGCTACCCCCCCCCCCCCTAAAGTGATTCCTGGCTACGACCATGAATAAAAATGAAACTTTTAAAAATTGACTTAACATTTCAACCTTTGTTTTGGGTTTTTCCCTCTTCACATTTGGGTAAAAAAAATAAATAATAAAAAAAGCAGGAGTCGGGAGTCGGAGTCGGAGTCGGAGTCGAAAGTTTTAAAATCCCGGAGTCGGAGTCGGAGTCGGAGTCGACCATTTTTCCTCCGACTCCGCAGCCCTGGTTAAAACACATTGTTTAAATTATCAGCGAAAAAAAAAAAAGATAAGACTCAATGTCGCTGTTTATAAAAATAAACAAACACAACTAGTTCAGGTGGTATCGGATGAAAGTGCTGAAAATCACAAATATTAAATCCCTCTTTTCTAATTATTTTATCAAAAATTGGGTGAAGCTGTGTACGTTGTCAGCAAAAACTACATCTGTACACCAAATTTCACGTTTCAAATCCTTGTCGCTTCCACGACTTTGGCAACAAATACATAAACATCATAATCTGTTATTGTAAGGTACGTCTTAAGAAATACGTATAATTTTAATTCCCTCAATTCATTAGGCATAATACTTTAATAATCCTTATTAATAGTAATAAAGCGCAATCAATGATTAAAAAAATTTAAAAAATTAAAAAATCCTCTTAACAAAAAGGCGCGATTTTAATAGCAGATTAGCTTGAACTATCAGTTTTAAAACTCGTTCATTGTAAATTTCTCACGATGCACCAATTGAAAATCGTTGACTTTTTTCAATTGCTAATTTTAATATTTAACAGCTTTAAATTTAGGAACTTTAATAATTAATCTAAAACACGTTAACATACATTTTTATTAAAAGCAAAAATCAACAAATTATCTAGGTAATAAATTTTCAATGCACTGAATATTCTGTATTTAGCTAAGAGAATTCTTTTAGAGGAAAACTCGATTGTTTATACACAAGTAAAAGACAAATGATGGAGAAAAAATCTCAAAAAGTGACACTAATTCTGTTCCATCACAAGTTTTCATCGATAAAACAATGAAAGAAATTATTTTCACCAGTACAGCAATTCTATCTTTTCTTTACCGATCGTGGATTGGCCAATAAAAGTCACATGTAATCTTTCAATTTTGAAAAAATCTATTCGTAGTGCTGCCGTTCTTGGCAAACGATCGTAAGAAGGATGTAGCTAAATTGAGCCATTTTTTCTCCGAAACTTTCATGAAGATATGATTCCGATCTTTCTATTTCCAATGCAATACACGGTTCAGAGTTAGTTTTCAGATAAGAGACTTTGTTAGGAATAGGGCAGGGACGTAGCTAAGCGGTGGGTCTAGGGGGTACAGACCCCCTACCCTATTTCCCAAAGACCACCGTCTTTTTTCCTCAGCTCATTTCATTTTGCAACAACAACACTTTTACTAAAATAGAAATGTTCAATATAAACACCGCTACTTTTTCCTTGAAAATTTCTATCAATCGCCATTTTACTTTGCTTCCGAATCCATTTAGAACACGAGAATCTCTATCGGAGAAGTCACTTAGCAGATTTTCTGCTGGTATATTTCATCATGAAGAAATTTTGCAGAAATCTGCAAAATATCTGAGGACCGAATACTGAATTATCTTACCGAATTTTGAAAAAGGCATTACATAATCTTTTTCCTGCAAAAATATAAAGTTTCGATCCAAATTAGCGTCATTTTTGGGAAATTTAGATCTATTTCTCGTTGAAAATATATGCTTAAAATTTGCCGAATTTTGCAAAATTTGAATAGACCCGCAGAAAATCTTCAGAATTGCTAAATTGTCGAAATTTCAAAACTCAACAACACTAGAATCGGACAATTTTTGCTTAGACATCCTTGACCCATCGTCCCTTATATTTACATCATTCGTTTTTAAATTAATTACCATTTCAAGAAAAAAGTTTTAATTATAATAATATTAACTAGTGTAATTAGCAATTAGTGCAATACTTCAGAAAAAAACATTCGGGCAACTTTAGGCCCCCTTAACAAAGTTCCAACTACATACCTGAATAAGGTTAGTAGCCTTTACAGCAACTGCCATTAAACCAAATATATTTATCAGACTAGGCACATGCCTGTAGTTGGAAACTTAGGGAATCAGTATAATTTGGATTCAAAACTTTATTTACAGACTTAAACAACAAATTTATGAATATGAAAGCTAGTTTAACTAAGTTTACACAGTTATAAAAAATTTCTTTCCCTTTTTAAATATTAATAAGTGTTTATCTTATGTGTTTTATTTGAAATATTATGTACGGTCAAAGAAAACGAGGCCATTAATCCAACTACGGCCGGGGATAGAAAGAGTGTAAAATCGAGGAGGACTATGATATTTACGACATAACAAATTCGCTCCTACCGATCAGTGAGCAGAATAGAGAATTTTGCTCTTTGTTAACAATCATTGAAACTCTTCGTGTAATATTAGGTTTCATCAGTAGCGTCGCTACTGGGGGGGGGGGGGGGGGCGGTCCGACCGTCTAAATCAAAAGTATATCTGACAAGTTTTCAAATTTTTATCGTCACTGGAATCCTTTATAGTCACTTTTTTTTATCAATTTAAAAACAAGAGATGTGTCAAAAAAAAAAAAAAAAAAATATTTAGTTAACATAACGTTATACAAATACAAATACAAATGTGACGACCAGCAACAGGCTCTGGGCCCAACTGGGCTGGTCCTAGTCAAATTATAGATCCCAATGAAGATCAATGGCCCTCTTAAAACTATCTACTCCCTTGCTCCTTACCGCCTCTTCCGGTAAACTATTCCAAGTTCCCACTACTCTGCAAAAAAAGTAATTTTTCCGAATTTCCAGGTTAGCCTGAGATTTAAACAACTTATAACAATGACCCCTTGTCCTGCTTTCCGTGCATAAATTTAACCCTATAACATCTTTCATTTTGATAAATTTAAACAACTGAATCATGTCTCCTCTAGTTCTCCTTTGCTCAAGACTATACATATTAAGCATTCTAAGTCTGGAATCATAGTCTAAATTAGAATATGTTAGCTGCTAAAACTGCAACTTAATCGGAACCTATATCTTTTTTGATAAGAGTTAATTTAGGACCAGCATAGTCTGAACTAAAAGTGTATACAACGCAATCCATCCTCCCCTCAAGTCGATCTTGTATTCACACCAAACTAGGAAAGTAAATCTTCAGTTTATTTAGGTTACCGTCCGCTGCTTTAAACAAATTATGTACTAGATCTTTTCTCTCTTTATAATATAAACTTTCGGTATATATGCTAAATTTATTTCGTGGTGTGGCATTTTGGCTGAAGGGCCATTTCACAGTATTTGGATGTTGCGGACTCTACATTTCAAAAAGTTCGAACATCAATATTTACAACATAAAGATCTAAAAGTTAATTCTTTTTTTTTGCTAGTGTAGAAAGTACTACCAAACACACAAACTCAAAAATAAAAAGGAAGTGCTAATTCAGCTGTAAAATTAATTTAGTTATGGCAAAAAAAAAAGTGTTTGTGTTTGCGGGACTCTACACACAAAAAGTACAACAAAAAAAATTATCAAGATTAAGTGCTAATCCCTCTGAATCTATTTATCCCCATATTATCAATGCTGGTTTTTTTTTTTAAAACACTGATACCACTATAGATGCTTGGAGTACAAAAAATTTTATTTTTTAAAATGAGAAAATTGAAAAAAATATAGGAAAAAAAAACTTCACATACATAGTAAAAATGCCCTTGCGTTTGGCGGGACTCTACAAAAATGTACCAATTGACAATTGACTTTTTGCCATAACACTTAATTTTAAATTGGTTTTTACTAGGAAAAAAATAATGAAAGATTTTTTAGATTTACATTTGTTTTTACAAGAAAAAGACAAGTTATTAAAGATTTAAAAAGTAATCTTTTTACAAGAAAAAAAAAAAAAAAGAAGTCCTTTTCAATAAGAGAGAAGAAAATACTGTTTTGTTATTTTCTTTTACTGTAAGCAAAAAAATCTACCATAATCGATGGGTGCAGGATCTCCTGGAAGTTTTCATAAAGTAATCCCCGTGGGCAGGAATTGTTTTCTTTTTTTCTTGTTTTTTGTTTTGAATTTGTTTGCTACCTACCGGCTGAAAAACACAAATTTTAAATTCAATAGATTTTCTTTTAAATCTTCATTAAACTATTTTTCTCCAGTCCCACCATTGGTTTATTAAATATGGACAGAAAACCCCATTCACCTTTTTTGGGACAGACTGCTTTGTGGGTGTGGACAAGGTGATTTTTATCTTGATTCAGCTCCTTATTTAGTAAAGACATGTCCAACTTGTTTTCGAGTCAGCATATGCGGAAGTTAACACTGCATATCACTTTTTTGCTCATGAATTCTAAAGTGGTACATTTTTTCCTAGTTTTGCGGGAGTGGCCCTCACATTAGTTTATATCTCTGCTTGACATTTCTGCTCCCCCCCCCCCCCAAAAAAAAAACTATAATGATAAATAAAAAATCAAAAAGAAAGTGGAAAAAACACACACAAAACATTCAAATAAATAAATAGCTAAAGTTAAGTTGTAGAGTCCCAGCCACACCTTTTTAAAACTGCCATTAATATAATTTTTTTAAAAGATTTAATGCAATTTTTTTTTGCATAATTTATGTTTGAATGGTGTATAAAAATTAGAAAACTAAAAAATAATTATTTAGCTGTGTTTTATTAAGAAGCCCACAAAAACAAAAACTTTTTTTATGTTTTTTTTTTGTGCTGGACTCTACAGGTTACATATTTCTGAATCCCAAAACCACAAACAAAAGTTTTATATTTGAAAACTGAAAAAAAGTAACGTAAGTAACTACATACTCTTTTCTATTTGTCTATTTTCAAGCAAAAAAAATTGATTGTAAAAATGGTTTCATTTTGTCATATATGGGAAGATTTTTATGAAAATTTTTTAGCTGTAGAGTCCCGCAAACATGACTTTTTGTCAATTTTCAGATTAAAATACTGAATATCTCTATAAATATCCAAACAAATTCAAAACAATCAATATATTCTCATAATTTAAACATTTAACTTCAGATATCTATTGCAAAAAATTATACCCAATGAGTTTTGTTGCGGACACTTTTTGGACAAAATTTGTGAAATGGCCCTGAAATAATGCAGGCTAAACTCGCATGAAATGGATTAAAATCCATACTTTGAGGACGCTTAACTGCAAAAAGCAACAATCCTCAACCAAAATAACTAGGTAATCATAAGCGGACATGGTAACCCGGGCATTATGTAAAGAACTATAGCACATTCAAATGCGACTTTTATTCGTTTTGCTAAAAAAACACTGCATAACTCCAAAGTTTGATAATTTTTACCGAACGAACAAACATTTTTGCTAAATTCAAAAATTCAGAATGGTTACCTCTTATGACTTACTTTCAAATAAAAAAATGAAGAAAATCAAAAAATGTCGCTGCAACACCTTGTCTGAATTTCAAAATAATGGCTATTATTGCAATGTCTCCAAATTTGCTGGTTGGTTAGACAAAATGTGCAGAATAAGGAAAATTTTGGAAGATCACAATGACCTCCCGTGACCTCCCATCAAATATGAACACATAGTATATGATTTTTAATTTGTCTGTCACGTGTAAACAACGTATCATTTATTATTGTTATAATCCTATATGGAATATAACTCGGTAAAAGGGTCAAAATTTCAAAATCAATCCGGCAGCAAAAAGACTTACCAGAGTGTCATAAAATTTCACACATCCTAGTTTGAGACCATTTGGAACATTTTTTATCTCGTGTCCCTTAAACTTTCGAAAAAAAAGTCTTTTGGACCCACCCTAGTATATGTATGTGGTCGTGGATTATTTCTATGGCAAAAAAGCGATTGCGATGGGTAAAAGGTTCGGAGTCACTGCTTTACACTTCTGAGTCCCGTCGGATCACAAAGGGTTAAAGAAAGTTAGCTTCAAAGGCGCCGTTCACTTAACCTGCCTCTCGCCTGACCCCACACATTTTTAGTGCACCTGCTGCTTATGTGTGGGGAGGAGGTTATCAGGGCCGCGCCGTGCCAATGTGCAAAGCCGTGCGGCGCACGGGGGCGCCAGAGCCTAAAAGGCGCCTAGCACTACCGACCAAAAAAGCTACAAACAGGGAAAAAACTTAAAATAACAAATCCGAACCAAAAAATAAAATTGAACTTTTCATTTTAACTAACTGGGGAGGTGAAATGATACTGCTCAATGAAACAAGCAATCCTTCTAGCTGCCTACCCATAAAGGAAAAATTATTGCCAGTTGTGTCTAAACAAGCTATTCAAAAGCCTTATCTTTTACACTGCAAAAACGTAATGCTAATGCATACATCAGCATTTTTCTTCCGATGAGGCGCCGTGTATAAGCTATTTCAGCAGGTCTATAAGGTTATAAGCAAAAGAGTCGAAGTCAATCTTCTGCTCTTCAATAAGTTTCATCCTTTCGTTGAATCAATACTAGGATTTCTCTAGTGCAATGTATTTTAGTATTTTAACAATTATTCGTTAACAGTTAAAACAATTGTTCAATTGCTTTCTGTTGTCGTGCATAAAAAAATACGGTAAGTAGTTTTGCATGTTATTTACTAGTGCGTAATATTTACATAACAGTTTACGTAAACTTTTCAGTTTCAAAAAGTAACAATTTGACCATAATTACACGATTATCTCCTCTTTGCTTCAACCAATTTCGCAATTTAATTTAAAACAAAAGTTTTTTTTAATTAAAAAAAAAAGAGTTTTGGACAATGCACATTTGTATTTCATACTATATTTAATGCCTTTTTATTAATCCGGAATTTATTGGTTTTCCGGGAAAGATTTCAGTTTCCAATTTTAAGGGGAATATCCTCCACTTTATACTTAAATTCAGAAAAATAATCAGTACCCTGTGTCATATTTTGACAAACAAAAAAGTGTGATTAATTATTTATCAAATGCAAATTCGGGAGATATTTAGAGCTATACTTTAACTTTGATATTTAAAATATTTCTTTTTCCAAGACACAATGGTGTACTGTCTGAAATTAAAAAAATAGTTTAAAAAATGGTCACAAGGGGAAAATTTGGCGCTGCAAAAGTGTATTACTCTGATTGTCGAAGAATTAAATGCTACTGACAAAATATGCATCCGTTTTATTTGCAAAAATGGCTTTTTTTATCACAAATGTTGTTCAATATGATCACCTTTGAACTGGATACGATGCACAACATTTTTCACTACAGCTCGCAATGTATCAGAATTGATATCTCTGACATTTAAAGCTATAAAATCTTTTGAACTTGCAAGAAAGAAACATGTCTTTAATACACAACACTTTTCAGCTATCCCCATAACTAAAAATCATATGGATTGAGATCGGGCGACCTTGTGGGCCATACGAGAAATTCTACGGCGATCGTATTAAACCTCATTTGCAAATAACTTTAATTTTTTCTTTGAGAAATTGCTTTGTGCAGC
>JAXGGA010023745.1:0-13012 GCA_038373865.1 Uloborus plumipes | reverse complement strand
AAAGCTCTAAAACACAGGATAACTCTTAAGGTGAAAAAAGCCGTTTAGAACGTAAGAATGAGTTTTCAATGAATATCTCCATTAATTAGAGCCTATTTTCAAAGAAAAAAAGAAAAACGATTGACAACATTAAAACCTCAACAGTACTCATTAAGCAGGAAAAAAATGAAGACAGTCAATTGACAAGTGAAGGAGAAATATGTTCAAGAAGTTTTTCCTTCACGTATTAATATATAAAGATACTAGCTTAATACCCGGCGTTGCCCGGGTGCTTATTAATACAACATAGCATTCAGGGAAAATAAGTTTGAAAGAGTTCTATTCATATGGGTATAAAATAATTTGCATCAATCTGTCTCTTAGGTACAAACTTTGAAGAAAACTAAAATATTACAGAGAGTTAAACGTTTACAGAAAAATAGTCTTACCAAAAGGTGAAAATTAAAGATAAATGTTGTCTGTGCTTTGCCGCGTCCACTGGCATGAAATATATGCACATGAAAGTGAAAAAATTGCATCAATTTCACCCGCCAAATTTAAAATATTAACTTTTCTCTATTAATTGTTCCCACCTACAAAGTAAAAATTATTATAACTCAGAAATAAATCTATTTCTCGTTCTGAAGGCTTATCTCCATTACAGACGCAACTGTCGTCGCATTGCAAATTTGAAATTCAAATCCGTGGTTCTTTTTATAAAGTCCACATGAATTATGATTGTTTTTTACTTATTTCAATGCTAAAAGGAAATAGGTGAGCCTTAAATTGAAAATTCATTACTTTAATCGTAATCATTGTTGGAAAATACTAATATTTAAAAATCTTAAATTTCATCAATTTGAATACTAAAAGGCCTATCTCGATTACAATATAAATAGGCTAGATTCCTATAAAAGGGTCATTTTTTGACAAAAAATTTAAATTTGAGCTTTTTAGATTTTTTAAAATTTCAAGACCCCGCCTATGAGAATTCTAGGGCATCAAGGAACCTCTGTGTCAAGTTTGATGAAAATCTGACGCAAACTGTGGATTTGTATAGAGAACAAGTATATATATATACATACACTCATTTTTATAGATATAGATTGGGCCATTCCAGTAAAACGCCGCCATCTTGTCCCGCACGTGACGCTCATATATTTCATTAAAATGTTGTCATTTGTAAAGGTAATGTACAAAGTTTTTTGCCTTAAAAGCCCCACACCAGGTTGGGATATTTCTACCAACAAAATTTCGTTCATTACCTTGAAATCACTACCTTTTAATCGAAATACATGAGCGTCACGTGCTGGTCCAGATGGAGGCGTTTTCGTGGAATGGCCCTGTTACATCGAAAGACCAAAATTGGAGAACGTTGACCGGGGATATTCCTCCACAAAATATTTTATGTACTGCCCGAACACAAATAAGATGGAAAGGCTAACATCCGGTTTACAGGCGGAAATGGACGCATCTATTAGATTTTAGGGATTCCAGCTTTTGCAGATGAGGGTTAGCCTTTAAATTAAGCAGATACATATTAAAATGAACAAGTTTAACGCCCCTATACGAGGGTTGTCTGAAAAGTTTCCGACCTAACATAGATAAAATATTTTTATCGTCCAAATTGGCTGTTACTTTTTGACATAGTCTCCTTGTAAGTCCACACACGTCATCCAGTAATGCTCCCATCCTTTTAACCCATCTAAAAGTAATGGTGAAAATGTGTCCTCAAAAAAGCTGTTGACAAAGTTTATGACCTCCTCATTTGAAGAAAACCTTTGTCCTCCAAGTGCTTCTTCCAGCTTAGGGACCAAGAAAGGGTCGCTTGGGGCCAGGTCTGGTGAGTAGGGTAAGTATTCAACGATTTCGAGCCTTAACTCGTGAATTTTGGCCACTGAAACCACTGAGGTGTGAGCAGGAGCATTTTCTTGATGAAAAAGAACTTTTTTCTTTTTCAAATGCGGCCATTTTTCTTCTATTTCCTCCTTTAATTTGTCAAGGAGAGTAGAATAGTGTGCTCCTGTTATGGCTTTTCCCATTTTAAGGTAGTCAATGAGTATCACTCTATGGCTATCCCAGAAAACGGTCGGCTTCACTTTCCTGCAGAAGAAACTGTTTTGGCCTTTTGTGGAGCTGTTCTCACTTTGCAGTCCATTGTTTTGACTGCGTTTTTGTTTCTGGAGTGTACTGATACAACCAGGTTTCATCCAGAGTGATAAGTCGTCAGAAAAACTCTGGTTCATTGTGCCAGAAGTGCGCGGCAAATGGTCATTCGGACACGTTTCTGGTCAAATTGAGCAAACGCGGCAGTTAAAGTGCAGCCAGCTTCCGCGTGCTTAATTTCTCATTTAAAATGTGGCATACGCATTCCTTAGAGATGTTCATAGTTTTTTCTATATATATCACCTTCAATCTGCGTCATCCAGCACCATTTGATGAGCTTTAGCAATGTGTTCATCAGTGGTAGCAGTTTTGGGTCGACCTGAGCGTTCATGAACACTCAAGCTGGTACGGCCACGTTTAAATTCCGCCACCCAAAATTTTATGGTTGTAGACGATGGTGCAGAGTCCCCGTACACGGAGTCCAACTCCTTTTTAATTTGTGCAGGCGTATTTCCTTTTTGAAACAAGTGTTGAAGCAGAGCTTGATATTCGATTTTTTTTATTTTCAAAAAAAAAAAAAAAACTGTTGGAGCAACTCACTAGTGTGGCAGTCACGCACACAATTTGAACTAAAAATAGCCAAAATTACGGTTCCAAGTTTCCAAAAGACTCCTTAATAAGAACATCTCTCTTTGTTTCATAAGTTTTGCCTTTTTCATATCGAGGTCGGAAACTTTTCAGACAGCCCTCGTATAGACGAGCCGACGCATGGATCCAGCGCGTGTTTGAGGGTTGTCTTCTCTGGCGAGTTATAGCTTTTTGATACCGTAAAATGGGGTGTATAGGAACAGCGGGCTCAATTGGAACAAAACTTCCCGCCCGTACAAAGAAATTCTTCATAAATATACCATCTGGTATTTTTCGCCATTCATTTTTTTTTAGAAAGGTAAGGTCATAGAAAGTAGAAAAAAATAACTTCTGTCAATCTGGCTACGGTACTGGCTTCTAAGGAGGGCTGCACGTAGAATGCTAGAAAACATCACATTTTCATAGACTGCAAAACTTTACATGCAAAAACAAACCTTCTTATATTTTAAACCTAAGAGTGGTATGTTTCAATTATACAGGTATCTGAACAACAGAATGCCACATTAGAATTTTCATTTTTTATAAATTGTGTCATAAAAATGAAGAATTCTGAAAAATGCCATAGGAAAAAAAATTTGCGGGGTGAATCGGAACACTTGGTTCTGTTGTTCCAATTCAAACTTATTTGAAGGAAAGTAAAAAAGCAAGATTCCAACCCCAATTCTTCTAATCAAGACAAGGACAAGGATTTATGACTGTTTATCCCTTTTCGTGAGCAACTAGATCTTAGAATGACAAAAAGTTGCAAATTTCAAAAGATTTTTTCTCCAGGAGACTTCTTCTTTTTACTTAAATTAAGAGGGGGGAAAGTCATATAGACTTTATGTAGCAAAAGTCCAGCACACAGACGGTGATGAATAAGCAAAAAAATCTTTCAGGACAATCCTCAAAACCCAGAGATTTTAAGAAACTAGAGAAAATTTAGCGTTCATCCCAGAAGATGTTATGAAAAAACTTAAGCCAAGCCACAACTGCTAGTTTTAAGGACAAGTACATATTTGTGGACGACATGAGTGACTTCCATTCATGTTGAATCTTTGTATTTCAACTGAAAAGCATTTCTTAAAATTACTTTTCATTTTTCATAAGCTCAAAATTATTTTGAATTTTGACAAATCATAAACGTTTACTGGTATTGAAATTATACTTTTATTTGACAGTAATTATCTGTTCTTATTCGCCCCCCCCCCCATCAATATTACTCATGTTTATGAGACCTATTACAAGTTAAATTAAAAAAAAAATAATAACATGTGTTCCGATTGACCCCTATCAGCGGGGTGATTCGGAACACCCATAATTTCCTATATATTTCAATAACTGTTCAAAATGTTTTGTCTATGCTTTAAATATCAAAAGTAAAACAAGACCGAAGTTTTTACCCAAAAAATCAAATTAAAAAAATCTTTTAACTACTTATTTTACAATCAAAGCTGAAAAGTGTTCCGATTCACCCCATTTTACGGTAACTTTTCACGTGAATTTAACAAAGCTTGGCAATGTCCCGAAACTTTGCGTTGGTAACCCTAGCTCCGCAACAATGAAAAATGAAAAGTTACAGTTCATGAGCTGGATCCAAAGTGGTGAAACTTAAGCTTGATGCATCGGCCTGTCTATCAGTGTTGGGCAAGAACTAAAAAAATCAACTAAATTTTTAATCGATTGATTAGTTGACTAAAGTAATCTGACTCGCATTTAGTTCAGATTACTTAAAATTTGAACTATTTAATTTGCCGACGATTAACGTTAGTTCAAACTAACTTCGTTAGTTGGTGAAAAAAACTAATTTAGTTCAGATTGATTTAATCAAGACTAAATTAGTCAGATTAATTTTAGTCAGACTAAAAGTAATTGCACTAAATTCAATTTGATTAAAACTAATAAAATTGATTTCAGTCTGAGTAATTTATTTACGATTAAATTCGATATGGGTATTTAAAGTATGTTCTTGTAAACAGGGGTAGAAACGAGTTAACACGAGTATACTCGTGTGGTGGATAATAGTTGTATTTCTGCGCTTATATACAAACATTTACGTCATATAAGAGTAAGTATGGGTATGCACGAGTATATGCGTGTAAACTCGAGTATATACGAGTTAACACGAGTGTACTCGTGTGTTAGGGATAATTTGTATTTCTGCGCTTGTACATACACATTTACACACAGATACGTGTGAATTCGGGTTTTTACGAGTTAATTCGGGTATATACGTGCGAACCCGAGTATACTCGTGTGTAGGGACATATTTGTATTTCTGAGCTTATATACATGCATTTACGGGTACACACGAGTTAATACGAGTATATAAGAGCATATATATGCAAACACGAGTATATACGTACTATTCCGAGTATACTCGTGTATAGGATTATATTTGTATTTATGCGCTTATATACGAACATTTACGGGTATACACGAGTTACTACGAGTATATGAGAGCATATTTATGCAAACACGAGTATATACGTACTATCCCGAGTATACTCGTGTATAGGGTTATATTTGTATTTATGCGCTTATATACACACATTTACGGGTACACACGAGTTAATACGAGTATATGAGAGCATATTTATGCAAACACGAGTATATACGTACTATCCCGAGTATACTCGTGTATAGGGTTATATTTGTATTTATTCGCTTATATACATCATTTACAGGTACACACGAGTTAATACGAGTATATGAGAGCATATATATGCAAACACGAGTATATACGTACTATCCCGAGTATACTCGTGTTTTGGGTTATATTTGTATTTATTCGCTTGTATACATCATTTACAGGTACACACGAGTTAATACGAGTATATGAGAGCATATATATATGCAAACACGAGTATATACGTACTATCCCGAGTATACTCGTGTATAGGGTTATATTTGTATTTATTCGCTTATATACATCATTTACAGGTACACACGAGTTAATACGAGTATATGAGAGCAAAAATATGCAAACACGAGTATATACGTACTATCCCGAGTATACTCGTGTATAGGGTTATATTTGTATTTATGCGCTTATATACGAACATTTACGGGTACACGCGAGTTACTACGAGTATATGAGAGCATATTTATGCAAACACGAGTATATACGTACTATCCCGAGTATACTCGTGTATAGGGATTATATTTGTATTTATGCGCTTATATACATCCATTTACGGGTACACACGAGTTAATACGAGTATATAAGAGCATATTTGTGCAAACACGAGTATATACGTACTATCCCGAGTTAATCTTGTATATAGGGATTATATTTGTATTTATGCGCTTATATACATACATTTACGGGTACACACGAGTTAATACGAGTATATGAGAGCATATTTATGCAAACACGAGTATATACGTACTATCCCGAGTATACTCGTGTTAACTCGTATATACTCCTGTTTACTAGTATATACTAGTGTATGCTACTAGTATATACTAGTGTATGCTCCTGTTTACTAGTATATACTAGTATATTTACTCGTATGTGCTCATTTCTGTTTGTATACAAGAGCAGAAATACAAACATGCCCCTACACACGAGTATACTCGGGTTCACACGTATATTTTCATGTTTACTCGTAAATACCCGAATTTACTCGTATATGCATAAAAATGTATGTATATAAGCGCATAAATACAAATATAACCCTATACCCGAGTATACACGGGATAGAACGTATATACTCGAGTTTGCATACATATGCTCTTATATACTCGTATTAACTCGTGTATACACGTAAATATATGTATATGATCACATAAATATACGAATATTACCCTATACACGAGTATACTCGGGATAGTACGCATATACTCGTGTTTGCATATATACGCTCTTATATACTCGTATTAACATGTGCGTAGACGTAAATATATGTATTTAAGCTCATAAATACGAATATAAAACCTTTTCACGAGTATACTCGGGATAGTACGTATATACTCGTGTGTGCATATATATGCTCTTATATACTCGTATTAACTTGTGTATACACGTAAATATGTGTATATGAGCGCATAAATACGATTATAACCCAAAACACGAATATACTCGGGATAATACGCATATACTCGTGTTTGCATATATATGCTCTTATATACGCGTATTAACTCGTGTATACCCGTAAATGTGTGTATATAATGACATAAATACAAATATAACCATATACACGAGTATACTCGGGTTAGTACGTATATACTTGTGTTTGCATATATATACTCTTGTATACTCGTATTAACTCGTGTATTCCCGTAAATATGTGTATATAGTCGCATAAATACAAATGTAACCCTATACACGAGTATATTCGGGGTAGTACGTGTATACTCGTGTTTGCATATAAAAAGCTCTTATATACTCGTATTCACTCGTGTTTCCACGTAAATACATGTAATTTCTCGTGTACGCGTGTATATGTATGCAAAAGTACATGTACTATATCTCAGTATCAGTTTAAAATCAATCTAGATTTACATAAATCTGAATTTTAATTTTAGTCTAATTTTAGTCCATTGAAATTCAATCTGATTATATTAGTCACGACTAAATCAATCTGATTACTTTAGTTTCGACTAAATCAATTTGATTAATTTAATCTGAACTAAATTAAACTGCACTAAATTAATCATTTTCACAGACTGACTAAGTTAGTTTGAACTAACTTTAATCATCGTCTGCGAATTGAATTCAATCACATTAAATTAATCTAAATTAAAAAGTGCAATGATTACTTTAGTCTATTGAGACTTTAGTTGATTAATGCCCAACACTGCTGTCTATATAGCGGCTTTAAACAAGTTCGAGCATCAAATTTTACTTACCATGCAGATAGACGAGTCTTACCTTCAAGTTTGCCAATTCTACAGCATCCGATGTCAAACAGTAAGTGAATATTGATACTCACCGGCTATTGTCGACATTTACCGAGCTCCGGATTTTGCACATGCATTACTAATTTTAAGTGCACATTGTCGTCTAAGCATCGCCAAATTTCAGACCCTGATGTATAATTTGTCGTTCAACCAGGTGAATGTCGCCAACGTCCAGATGAAGTGGTCACCACGAATTGCAGGAGTCAAGAAGACGTCGAGGAATACCTGGACAGAGTCATGGAAAGAGTTCGAGACGACCTCCCAGATCCTCTGAGGCTGCCTCCAAGGTCTACTATCGTTGAACTGAGTGATGGAAACGTTTGGGGACTGTCGAATATCACCAGGTTTGGAAACACGGAAGTTAGGTGCGAAGGATACACAATTAGCGTTTCTGCAAAAATTGCAGCTGATGAAGTAAAAGTAAGTCAAAGGCATATTGGCACATTGATCTACTATTGAAACGTACATTTTTGAAAACTTATACTAACAAGTGTTTCAGAACAATAAATATTCTTTGTTTACACGTTGCCTGCCAAGTCACGAAAAAATTCGTAGAATATGAGCTAGGCTAAAACCAATGTACTTGTAATCTAGTTTGGATAGTAAGGTACCTTCCTGAAGTCAAATATCTTTACTTAAGCCTGTGTATGACACATATATGCTCTAATATGTATGAGAACAGTAAATTCAGGAACTGCAATCTAACTAGAAGTGGACTCTATCAGCTAAGCTCATATACCTTGAGTTATCTCATAGCTAGGCAGTCAACGTATTAAAAAATTGTTGTACATTTCGAGTTGTGGGTTGAACAAAACTTTTCCGTATTCTTCTTAGCAAAGAGCTATACTACAACGGCCAATCTATCTCTGGCACTAAATGTGTTACAATAACAAAATAGTAAAAGTAACTTACGCCCATTTAAAATTGTTAACTATTTCGAAGATGTTTTAGCTAATAAAATTTAAGCTACCAATGACCCCACCATAAGAAAAATGTGGATTCCAGCAAAATGTTCATCAGATCCCTCCAAATCCCAAGTTTATTTTCAAAATACGGAAAAATCCCCAGCTATTGTTATTTAAGTAATTTCTTTATCAAGCTGTTTCGTAGTTTTCTTTTATTTTTTTTAAAGATGGTGCTAAAGCTTACGACACAGTCAAAAAGAAAAGTATTTAAAAAAAAGCATGGTCCAAAGCAATAACTCTTATGCAAATTTTCTCTCGAAAAATATTCAAATTGTATATCAACTAAAACAATATGTCATTCTCTTTAAAATTATCTATTTCATAGCTATATAGGTTCCATAGAACTTGAGTACTAATATTTTAAAGCTTAAAAAAAGCGCTTTTAAACGAATTTTAAAAGTTAATTACTCATAGTTATGATTGAAGCATTTTTTTTTTTAAATCTGCCCTTGTAGCGATGGATAGAGAAGTTTTCGAATTCGATTTGAACGAGGATTTAAATTTGAAAACAATGTAGTATGTTCACACGCTTTATCTCAAACAGGGACGCTACACCTGGACCAAATCCGTCCGAGGCAGAGAAAGAGAAGGCTACGTGGTTTTCATCTCGAAAGACTTCGAAGCCGAAATCGAATTGCTCATGGACTACGGGGCCGAGGAGCAGGACCTACACCCCCATTTGGAACGACTTCGAATCAACCGATTCAAGAACGCCAAAGTGGAGATGACCGGATACGGGTACTTCACCTGGGCCTTGGGAGAGATGACCACTCTGATGTCGGGGATATTCCAAAGGGCCATCGCACATTCTATCCAAGGACCTTTGACAGAAGCACTTCAAATGCATTTAAGAGAAATTCGATTGGAGTGATGGATAAATGTGGAGCGACGAATCTCTGTTTTATGTGAAGGACATCAATAAATTATTTATGTTTTTAAAGTTGTTTCTTGTTTTTATTTTTCGTGATGTCACACAGCAAGTAAAACGGGTACTTATGTTTTTACTTTATCGGAGCTACAGATTTTACGGATTTAGATAACTACAAGCACATGCGAACTACAACCGCTAAAAGACTTCGCCAAATCTGTTTTATTTGCCAAATCTATATTTGCGGTGGAGTAAATACGTAAGTACCGTAAAACGTTTGATTATGCCACTCCAAACTAAGAGAATAACGCTAAGAAGCTGTTAGCATCTGTTGGCTAATCCGTTTATAAGAGTTTCAAGCATAATGGCCACAAGAAGGATTTTTACCCAGATAAAAAATTGAAAGATCCATTTAAAGTTAACAAGAACAGGTAAACACGCAAACTTCACTAAAAAACATGTTTTTGAATATTAGTACGTACACGAAGAAATCTGGAATTTTAACGTTGACGTTCTGACGTTAAAACAACGTCAATTATTAAAAAAAAACACCTTTGGGGGGAAAAGATAACGGAGGGTTAAGCTATAAGTCATATGATTTTAGTTAAATTTTAAGATATCTAAGACGATTTTTCTAAAAGCCTTCTTGCGTCAGGCAAACTCTTTGTGTACTGACTAATGTTGTACTAAGTTTCATAGTCATACGGTGCGTAAACATTACAGACCTGTACTTATAACCTGCAAGCTATGATGTCATCAAATTTGATTTTATATATAATATATTACGTTATGTATAAGTTAGGTACATTATGTTACGAGTAACTGGAATGAAAATTCAAATTTTATTTCTGTTGCCTATATTCAGCAAACGCTTTTAATTTAGTTGCTACTTGTTCCGTCATTAATACCCACTCATAATCCTTTTATTCTTTACTAGCGGAACCCGCACGGCTTTGCCCGTGGTATACAAATTAAAAGGTCATTTGTTAAATCATTGATATAGCAGAAAAAATACTTTAATTTAGTTATAATTCAACTACAATTCCTTAAAACGTAAGGTATAAAAAAAGACAAAAGATAAAATAAGAACAATTTTGTTGCTTACGGAAACCAACAGATATCTTATCAAAGTTAAAAAGAAGGAACTTTTCCTTTCTAGCTTTAAAAACAATATAATACACTAGCTTATAACCCGGCGTTACCCGGGTGCTTACTACTACAACATAGTGGTTCAAATAGGACGCAATCTATAATGCGGCGAACATGCCGAGTACCTAGGACGTGGCCCTTTACCTCGGAGGTCTGTAATAACGTGAAATGAGCATGAGCTTACTTGTAAACTAATGACGAGCTGGCATTTGTCAGAAGTTTAAAAAAATTTAAAAATTTAGAAAATCATAAATACTTAAAAAGTTAAAAGGGATACTTGAAGAAATGAAGGAGTACTAAGTACAGTTTTTTTCCTTAACGCAAGGTTTAAAAAAAAAAAAAAAACGCGTTTTTTAAGTTTTGAGAAATCAAAAATCTAGAATAATAAAAAACCAATTAAAAAGTAGCAAGGTTGTGGGGGTGTTAGTCTTAGCCAGGAGAAATCCTTACTCGGAAAACCGGCAGCTTCGAACGTCAATTTGTGTGTGTGTGTGAGTGTGAGTGTGAGAGTGTGTGTGTGTGTGTGTGTGACTTCACAGTGTGCAATAATTTTTAAAATGAAATGATAAGTGAAATAATGAAAACAAGTGAAGTATTATTTAGTTTAAGGGGAAATATTCGGATCATTCTTACAGAGACGGTCATTTGAGCTCACTAAATTTAGGGAAATTGAATCTGATGGAATCGAATAAAACATTTTTTGGTGATAACTACGCATGCAAGTACTTCATGAAAAAAATTTGGTTCCGAAAAATATTCACAATATTTCAATATATTTAAATTATTGGGTCATTCCATAGAAATGTCAATCTCAGCCGAAGAAAAAAAAAACGAAGTGAAAAAAGTATCAAAAAAATAAATAAATAACAAAATAAAAATCATACAACATAAGAAGTTAAAAAAAGTTGAAAAAGTGTTGTAATTATCACTGAGATTAGCCATAATGAATAGTTTGTAGTGCGTTTACTGCTTGTTATTCGATGGTTACGTTAGTCACACTCCATTTTGAAGAGTAAAAGTGACATTTAAGACTAAAAAAAAATTAAGAGTTTTTGAATGTGTTTTATGTTTTTAAAAGCCAACTTTACACATTTTTCAACTTTTTCATTTAATTTTTTACACTTGCTTAACTTTGAGAAATTTTAGTCTCACAACATGAGCATTCATTTTCAGGGTTGCAAAACTGTTACGTTAGTCACGCTGTCTTTTTTGGTTGAAAAAAAATCTACTGTCAGTAATTTTGTTTTAAATTCTTAGCAGAAATGATACATAGATATCATGTACATAGTAAATCCACCAGCATAACTAAAAAATATTTCTTATCCTTTAAGTTACAAGTAAAAACAGTTACAAAAATAGCTCTGAATGTTACGTTAGTCACTATGGAATGACTATTTACAAAATTTCAAAAGTGAGGGAATAACACGCATGATGAGGAAATGACAAATCATCACACACACAGAGAGAGAATACAGGGTATTTCAACATTAAAAATCACAGTTCAAAATTATATCAAAGAGAAAAAACATAATAAAATAACTAATAGTCCTGGGAAAATATATCTACTACAATTTTTGCATAGAATTGGTGGAGAAATTGTTTTGTAATGGTTCTTTCATTATTACGCATATTTCTATGAAATATCATTTGCATTTTCTCCCCTTTGCAGGAACCATTTTACCATCAATGATATAATTAAAATAAATAATAATAATTTGTTTGTACAGTAAGTTCAAAAGCATTATTTCCTTACTTATGCATCATTCCTTCACTAGTACGGGAATGACGAATGCATTAAAATTTGACTCAAAAAGGTGCGCCTAACTAATATTTGCGTTTATTCACATACAAGTATTCTCAAACAAAGTAACACATCATCAATGGGTTTTCATGCTTTATTTTATTGAACTGTAAAACAGGTGTGAGGAAATAACGGTTGCAAAGAGCCTTATTCGGTTTTACGCTTTCAAATAAATTTTAAGAGCAAATTTTCTACAACTTAGAAACAAAAATATGCTGCAATATTTTTCTGTGTAGCTAGCTGCAGATTAAAAAAAAAATTGCTCAAAAATTTTTTTTTTAATATTCTGAGAAAGAAATTTACTGTAGTGAGGGAG
Organism: Uloborus plumipes; assembly: GCA_038373865.1. NCBI lineage: Eukaryota > Metazoa > Arthropoda > Arachnida > Araneae > Uloboridae > Uloborus > Uloborus plumipes. The sequence continues at coordinate 296 of JAXGGA010023745.1, read as the reverse complement.
TGACTCATTCTGCTTGAGACAAACTTAACAACTCTTGTGTGGCTTATTTTTTTATGAAAATTTCATTTTAAATGATTTTGTTTACGAAAATAATTCAATATTTTGAAGTAAAATTCACAAAAATGTGAACTTACTGTTTGTTTTCGAAAAAATAATTTTTGAATATTTTCTACTGGCACGGTGGACGAGTGAGGGAATGACGTTTTGGTACTTTAGACTTGCATATAATCTATATCTATAAAAATGAGTGTATGTATATATACTTGTTCTCTATACAAATCCACAGTTTGCGTCAG
>JAXGGA010023744.1:0-13014 GCA_038373865.1 Uloborus plumipes | reverse complement strand
GAACTGTTGAACTACAATTTTCTTTTTACTTCCTTTTACGTAGTAAAGGAAGTATTGTGATCGCGAAAAAAAATCACTCAAATTTGAGTCTAAATTTTGATTTTGCTCACCCCCGAATGAATGTTCAGTAGTTTTTTTGACCTGTCAGCACGTGCATATGTACCTACCAACATATAAGCAGCCGAAAAACTCTTTTCAACCACCCCCGAGTTAACTACGACGAGTTTTCTCGTGACGTCTGTATGTACGTATGTGCGGATGTATGTGCGTATGTGGCTCGCATAACTCAAAAACTATATACCGTAGAAACTTCTAGCTTGGTATGTAGGCTCTGAGTATGGTCTAGTTGTGCACCTCCCCTTGTGGTTGCATTTGAATGTTCCCAAGGGGGTGTTTTACCCCTTTTTTGGGGTAAATCAGTGTTAATTTCAATGCAGACTCAAGTGATATGAATTGGCGCGACCACTTGGCGATATGTCGCCAAGCTTTTGGTCGCCAAGTGTTTGACGCCAACTTGGCGACATATCGCCAAGTTGGCGACAAATTTGGCGAATTTTTTTCCTTTTTTTTTTTTTTTTTTTTTTTTTTGAATTCGGGTTCAACTTGGCACTATTGGCGATATTTTGCGAAAAATTCACTGAATGATATTAAAATCAGCAATATTTAGAAAATTAACCATTGTTAAATATTTTTTGCATTGTTTCATGGCAGATTAGGGGATTAAATATTTGAATTGTTACCTTGCTCACTCCAAGCACTTTTTTTGACACTTAAGGCAATTACTAAGAAATTTACACGTAAAAGGAAGTAGTGTGGGGCCCATACCAGATTTTTGTATATGGAATACAGAAGGTTCATACTTTACAAAATGATTGTTAAATTTGAGGTAAGTTGTTGCCGTAAGGTCAGTGAAGGCCCTCAAAGCAAGGCCTTTTTGACGTTTTTCATTTTTGAGGTCCAAAAACAGCTTGTACATTTCAGTTGCCACGGCAAAAGTAGTGTCGTTTGAAAGACCAGTGTAAGCACTTTCTCCCCGAAAACAACAGTGTTGTAAAAAAATCCCCGCCAAGAAAACCTTAAATACTCAGCCTTAAAAAGTTATGATGTCGAGTTTTCCCGCCAAGTTTGTGCCAAACTACAACTAACCTGTATGTATTGTTCTTTTAAATTGTTTTCAGTCCTGCCAGGCGGGAAGCTTTGTCTTGTGAGGTGGTTGCTTAATGAGTAAAAACTTCCCGCCTGGCAGGACTGAAAACAATTTAAAAGAACAATACATACAGGTTAGTTGTAGTTTGGCACAAACTTGGCGAGAAAACTCGATATCATAACTTTTTAAGGCTGAGTATTTAAGGTTTTCTTGGCGGGGGATTTTTTTACAACACTGTTGTTTTTGGGGAGATATCACATGTTTTTGCATTAATATTATTTCTTTGCCTGTTTTTTTTTTCTCTTCAAAATTTACTTTGCATGTTTTTTTTTTCCCTTCAACATTTTTCTTGGCGGTCCGACATATGTGGTTTTCTTGGCGGCATGCATTTGGTGCAAAAGTTCAAGGATCTTCTTCAGTCTAGGATAAATTTGAAATCAATCACAATGTACCACCCGAACCGACGCAAAACAAAGCTAGTTGCTAACAATACTACGATTAAATTAAAAGCTTAAAAAAAAAACCCCAACCCTTACTGCCGATCTCATATTAAAGTGAACTAAATTGAAGATCCCTTTTAAAAGCCTTATGCAATAAAATCAATTACAAATATTTTATTTGTTAACAAATAGAAACTGGCAACAGATGAAATTATAAATCATTGAGTTTTCTTTCCTCGTCGCCCAACAATGACAACATAAATGCTCAGATGTTGAACAGAGCTAGTAGATAGAAATCGGACCAATTTTAAGCATTAATAACTCCGGGGTGCGATGACCCCGGGGGGTAAATTTTGGGAAAACGTCCTCAATGTCTCATCGAGAATATTCATACCAAAAATCAGGTGAGGGGGTGGGGGTCGAAAAACCCCCTATGCCGAGCTTTGGGACAAAATAAATGTGGGTGCAAAAGCAGAGCTCAATCCGAGTTACCGTTTAGTCTGGACCCCCTGTCAAACAATTTTTAAAAAGTGCGAAAAATAGCGATTTTTTAACATTTATCACCCCTCCCCCTGAGGGTCCTGGATGTTTTGCTTTAGTATGTGTCGTCAGGGGCCGCTGGAGATTGAGTATACCAAAAATGAACTCTAGGGATCTTTATGGGGCTGAGATAGAGAGGGGGGAAAACCCCTGTTTGGTTACTGGCGTAAACAGTCCTTAGTCGCTCTTTTACATTTTTCTTGGCGACGGAAATTTCTTGGCGGCTTGTATTTAGTTTTCTTGGCGGGGCGGGACACTCCCGCGTCCCGTGATGTAAGCACTTTAAAATAATGTATAAATAACCTAGGAAAGTTCAACGTGCTTTTAGTTGCGTAAGGCCGAAATATGAAAAATGTCCTATTTTACCGATATTCAAACGGTCATAACTTCCTCTGCCAACAACACATTGAAATTTTTTTTTTTTTTTTTTTGCCAATGTCATACTCTAGTGTTGTTCTTAACAGAACAGTTGAGTCCTTTGAGGCGAAATGTTGAAAAATTTTTTGCAAAAAATGCGCAGGAAAAAATATTTTTTGTACAACAAATATGTACTTGCCCTTAAAACTAGCAGTTGTAGCTTGGCTTAAGTTTTTTCATCACATCTTCTGTGATGAACGCTGCCTTTTATTTAGTTTCTTGAAATCTCTGCGTTTTGGGGATTGTCCTGTAAGATTTTCCCACTTATTCATCACTGTCTGTGTGCTGGACTTTTGCTACATAAAGTCTGACTCCCCCGTCTATTTTAGGTAAAAGTCTCCTGGTGCATTTTTTTTTTCTACAAATAAACAATCCGCCCACCCCTTACTTTAAATCGGTAAAGATAATTTGAAATTTCTCTTTGAAAGAATGCAATGGTAAACTCTCAAATCCTCGGTTAAAGCTCGGTGCACCCTACCGCCTACCCCCTTTTCTGCATTCCTCAATGAGCCCTCTTTAACCCTTTTGCAGTTCTTCGCCTTGAAACGTAACTGCCTCATTTTCCTTATTTGTTTTAAGTATAAATGTGAGTTGAAGTTCTCAACTTTTTTTAACTAAGGTTTTTTATTATGTTTTTAGTAATTGCAGTAGTAATTAGTTAAAAATAATTACTTTAAAAAAATACCTCCGTTTTGTTAGCATATATAAAACAAAAAAAGTACCCTTTCTACAACAATATTTCTATTCAAAAGTGCCCTTTTAACTGAATTTAAGTGTCCTTTTATTTGGAGCGCCCTTCCCCTTTTATCCAAAGGAAGCAGTCTTTTAAAATATACAAAATTTTGAAGTTTGTGACCTCGCCCCCCCCCCCCCCCCAATGAAGCGATGGGAGGGGAGAGGGCTCATCACTTTTTTTTTATTTCTTTTATGATTCTTTTTTTTTTTTTTTTTTTGCCTGGCCTTTTTTGTATGACAGTGCATTTCTTCGCCCATTTCGAATTTTTTGAGGGGACTGAGGAGGCCAGTGATGCGTACACTGAAGGTAAGTTGTACTGAAAAAACAACAAAAACTCTCACTTCTATGTAAATACATTAATTTCCAAAAGTCGGGGGGGGGGGATTGTCTGAATCTTATTTTTCTGAATCTTATAGGTAGGCCCCCAGTAAATTAGTCAAATTTACGGGGGTTATAGGATTCAGAAAAATTTCGACATCTATTTTTAAATTATATATTTCCATTCTTTATTGCAGTGCAGGATAACGGTTTGTTACCTGTACAATACACCACTCGGCATTAAGAACCTCATCTATTTCAATGAACAACAAGTGACAAACTTTAAATACCTACATGTTGAAAGTGTCTATTGTAGCTACATGAGTTGCCCATCTGCAAAATTAGCTGGTTCAAATAAGATTTGTCGGAACCGCATTAAGTCTTTCGTCAGTGAAACTTTTTTTTTTAGGGTGAAAGTCGAATAGACGAAAACTCCAACATAGCACTAATGAATGCCGTTTGTTCTTTCAGTAGCATCTTGCAAGCGTTATGATGCCTACGGCAGTATTGTTCCTTGTTACAATTTCGGTCACGGTCGGTAATAGAAGGGCACGAGGGGCACTGGCTTTTATCCTGACCTTGTTTGTTGCCTAAATTACTGTTCTTCTGCAAGTTCGAGAATCGATACACGCTGCTTGGCACGTGGAAATTAAAACTTTTGATCTCAAGCTCTCTCAAATAATTAACGGCACGGGATTTTTCAGGGGAAAAAGGTTCAACAATTTTGAAAAGAAAAATTGCCTGAATTTCGGCAGGAAGAAGATAACTTATCAAACAAAAGCAATTATTTTACTTGGATATTTCATCTTTATTTATATTGTGTTTATCTTTCGTGCAACTGCTGCAATTATTCTGTTTGAGGAAATGTTTTCTAGAATTTTCAGAAAGATGATTTCAGTGTTTCGATCCTAAGGTGTTCATGTAAGTAAAAAAGGAAAAGCACGTATTTGTTCATCCTACACTCCTGTTACTCCTTCATGTATGAAATTTGCTTGAAGGGCCCTTCAAACTCCTGAATTTTGGTACTCCTGCTTCACTTTTAGTTTGAAATTACATTATCTTCCCGTATGACAGTCATTCATAACATATCATTTTTCTCCCATTTCCAATTAAACAACTAGTACGATTCTTATCACGTCTCTAAATTTATTTTTTATCTAGCAGTATCAAAGATGTAGTCTGAAATTGAGCAATGGGAATTTTAATTTTGAAAAATTTTCGGGGGATTTTTCGGATCCCATTCTTTTCCCTAATGTCATCAAAGATAGTCAGTTTACCATTACGTTTTGAAAGCTTCAAGTGCCCATCTCCCCGAGGACGATGGAGCCCCCCCCCCCCTTTTGAAAAAAGTGATTAAGAACCATTATTTTGAAAATCAGACAAAAACGGGAAGTTTTGACAGTGACATTTTTTTTTTATTTTCCTCATTTTTTATGTGAAAGTAGATCATGAGAAATGAACATATACTGAAAATTTATACTATGAAGAGAATATGTGTACAAAAGTTGTTGTTTATATTTCATTGCTTTGAAGAGAAAAAGGCTTTGATATTTTTCAAATTTTCAAAAATTGTGATTTTTTGATCGCATATAACTCAAAACAGAAACCCTAGAAAAAAATAACGTTTATGGATTATGGAACCTACAGATGTGTAGAATAACGTAAAAAAGAAAGAAGCGTGGGGTCTCTCCTAGTTTTCAAGAAAATATTTTTTCTTTATCTCATTTTAATGCTTTTGTCTCATAGTAAAATGTGTCCATCAAGTAAGTCAGATCTGCTGAAGGTTTAAGTTCATAGAGAAAGAGAAAAAGACTAAAAACACTTAATTTTGTCTAAATTTTAATAATTTTTAGTTTTGTAATTGCAATTAACTCAAAAAAGGATAAATCTTTACTTAGAGAACTATTGAATGTACATATTACTCGATTTGAAATATTGGAAAAAGTATATTCTTTGAGGTCTCTTCAGATCTATTCTAGTACTAGCTGACCCGGCCACGCGTTGCTGTGGCTAAGGTATGGGTTAAACTATAATGTTTCAATAGAAACGAAAAACTTTATTACCGTTATAGAGATCAACTGTATATAAATATGAATTTAAGGTCAAAATATGAAAACAATCGAACAAAAATTTCCCAAGTTTGCTAGAAACAAAAAATCAACAAAAAATGTAGTATTTTAGTACTTAGAAATATTATATTCAAGCTTGTAACAATTGAGTTAATTAAAAATTTGCTTATTGCTATTGTAACATTTTATTTTTTTAGTAATGTAGGTAGGGTAGATAATTCCCCAATATTATTTGTTATTTTTTGAATTATAAGCATTTTAAATTTCAGTTTAACTCAACACTAATCGGTGCACAATATAATTTGTTAATCTGTCTCTTGTAAACAAAAATAGATTGGACGTTTTTCCCACACGGGAGCAAGCGACCTATAGTTGCCCATGGGAAAAACATGGGTTTTCTAAATCTAAACCGCAAACTGACATTGTTTGTCCTTGGAACTTATTAATGGACATGGCGAAAGCTAAACGAATGGGAAACTGTAGCCTTTTGAAGGGTATTGAAGATTCTGACGGTGTCATTGGGATACGTGGCAACAGAATTACTTCATCTTTAAACTTGCCAGTCAAAATGATTGCCTCAATAATGTTCCCAGTGATTTTTTTGATAACTAAACGCGTACCATTGCATAATCTCAGTGGATTTAAATTACGTAGAAGAACTATGGGTGAACCAATTTTTAACCGCAGATTATGTGGTGGCATACCGGGTATGTTTAAAGAATTTTAGTCAAGAATACAGAAAAGCTGGTAGCTAAATAGATAATTTGCAATAAAAAATATATTGCGGTCCTAAATTGAGATAAAAACTATCCTATCATTTAAGTTGGACCAAACTGAAGCTGCGTGTAAAATTTGGTTAAAATCGGTTCAGTAGCTGAGGAATCCATTGGCCACAAACACAGGGACACGTAATTTTTATATTTTAAAATATTACCTGTTTACTGCGCTCCGGAAGCTGTCAGAACGTGTGCTTTATGTCGCTCAGCCATGGAGGTGTCAAAAAAGGCTTAGTAAAAAGGTTTAGCCAAGAACACAGAAAAGCTGGTAGCTAAATACGTAATTTGCAATTAAAAATACATTGCGGTCCTAAATTGAGATATAAACTATCCTATCATTTAAGTTGGACCAAACTGAAACTGCGTGCAAAATTTGGTTACAATCGGTTCAGTAATTGAGGAGTCCATTGGCCACAAACACAGGGACACGTACTTTTTATATATTAAGATGAGGTCACAGTTACCTCCCGGAAAATTTCTTATTCGAACAATTTTGCTGATGATTCGGAAAATTTTGACAAAATTTTCGGCAAAACAGTATAGTAACATTGAGATTTCTTAATGATACATTTTTTGCATGTGTGCTTGATCGTATTTCGTAAAAAAATAAGCTCGGGGGCCCATGAGTATCTTATACTTCTCAAGAAGATGTTCCTAATTTGCCAAAGGAATTTCCTAATTTTTCCGAATGATAAAATACGATCAAGCCCACATGTAATAAATAAATAAAAGTTGCTGAATCTTTAGAAAAAATTTCCGGACATGAAATTTTTCAGGAGGTTGCAGTGACCTCCTTTGACCTCCCATTGGGGAGCCTCTAAAAATGCCTCACAATATTTATTTTTCGAATATTTCCAGTCATTGCAAGCTAGTAATATGTAAATTCAATAGTTCCCTCAGTAATAACTTAGTTTTTGACTAATTTTTTGAGTTAATTGCAATAAAAAAACTAAAAGTTCTAAAAATTCAGACAAAATTAAGTGTTTTTAGTCTTTTTTTCTTTCTCTATACAAATTTATGTACATGATTACTGTGTACTTACAGTCAGGGGTGCAGAATATGTCCGATCCGGCGATCCTAGATCGGGGGAAATTTCGGTCTTTAGGGGAAATATTTTACGAAAAATAAAAAGTGAATCGAGAAACCTCTTTCCCAAATCATAATTATTTCTTGATATGACTCGCAAATCATTTTCCGCTTTCCCATTAGAAGTTTATACAAACCATCTGAAGTCATAGACAACATCCGCAAAGGCAGTGGAAGATTGCCTTTTCTCAATTGATAAAGGTAAATACATTTTTTAGTTAATATGCTATTATTGATAAGTATTATGTATATAACTTAGCTTATAGAGAAACAAATAGTAATTAATTCAAATATATTTTACTGTGGTACGTCTTCAGTGATGCGAAATTAATTTTTATCTAAGCTTATATATATCGTTATATTTTGGGGAAATTTTCGCACAGATTGGGGGAAATGTTGGATGGGAAAACATTTTCTGCACCCCTGCTTACAGTTCCAGCAGATCTGACCTACTTAATGGGCACATTTTACTATGAGAAAAAGCATGAAAATAAGCTACAAAAAAATTTTTTTTGAAAACTAGAAGAGACCCCACGCTACTTTCTTTTTTACGTTATTCTACACATCTGTAGGCTCCATAGTCTATAAACGTTATTTTTTTTCTAGGGTTGCTGTTTTGAGTTATATGCAATCAAAAAACCACAATTTTTGTAATTTTGAAAAAATATCAGTCTTTTTCTCTGCAAAGCAATGAAATATTAAACAATTTTCTTACCACATATTCTCTTCATAGTATAAATTTTCAGTATGTTACAAAAATTTGGGGGGGGGGGTTGCTTTTAGGGGGGGGAGATAACGCAGTTGAAAGTCGAGTGAAAATGGACTAGGGGTGCGACATCGAAGGCAAAACATCGATGTTTCAAGACATCGATGTTTCGAAATTAAGACATCGATGGTATTGATACATTGACCAAAAAACATCGATGTTTTCAAACATCGACGTTTCAAATCATCGATCTTTTTTCATAAAAATTACTTACACATTTAAATGTACAGTAATACAGTAACTCCTCAATACATTGCGCCTCTTTGTATCACTCAATTAGATTTTTTTTTGTCTCCTGAAAAACATCAACAGTATGATATCGATGTCAATTATAGAAAACAGTCCAGTGAGATATATACTGCAACTGTTGTTTAACTGTATTGCTTTTATTTATCGCATAGTTTTATGAAACTTTTTTTGTTGAAATGTAAAACACCGTTATAGGAAAAAATTTCTAAAGCAAAACAAAAGCAACGATGTTTAAAAATCGTTGGCCTCAAATCATCGGTAGTAATTTAAAAAAAAAAAACTATTCCAATACGATAGATGTTGCAACTGCTAAAGATGAATCTTTTTTATTGCATATTTTTATTGCTTTTTGCTGAAGTGTAAAACAGACATCGAAAGAAAAAAAAAAAAACATCGAGCGCGATACAGTGATAATTAAGATAGCGACCTTAAAACACATCGATGATGGTAACTATTAAAAACGTTTTCTAACGAGATTGATAGTGTAACGGCTGATTAGATTTAACTTTTGGTCGCATATCTTGATTTTTTTTTTTTCAAATGTAAAACATTCGCATAATGAATAATGAAATAAATAAAATTAAAAAAAAAATTGCGAAAGCAAACTAGAAATGTTTTAGAAACATCGAGAATAAAACGTCGATTATAATCATAGAAAATGTTTTCTTAACGCTCAAAACTTCAGAATGTTTACTTCTCATGACCTACCTAAACATGTAAAAAATGAGGCAAATCAAAAAATGCTACTGCCGTACCTTGTCTGAATTTCAAAATAATGGCTCTTAAAGAAACTGTATCGTCACGCCCCAGAATTGTTTGCTAAGTCATTGAGAACATTTAGTTTTAAACGTTATTTTCCTATGGTTTCTTAAGGATTGTGGTCCTTAATCTAATATTGCAATTTATTTATTTTGTAAGCGTTGTTTACGCCTTTCTGCCGTATTTATTCAATTACCGTACAGATGTAGTTGAAGTAAAGTTCTTTGACATTTTAATTTTTATAATTCCTCGGAAAGATTTTTTTTTTACTTTGAAAGGACTTACTCAATTTTGATAAATTTGTCAATATGAATTCAAATTAGTCTATTTATTTTTTTGTTTCTTATTGTTTTTTAGAATAGTAAAATTAAAGAAACTGGTTAAGTTAAATATTGGGCTTTTACACTTTTGAGCAAATTTTTAATAGAAAGAAAAATCTTTCAATCGTTTATGACTGACTCATAAACATGGAAGTCTTAAATCACGTTATCAGAAAAAACTATAATAAATTCCTTTTTACTTGTTTCAACTCTATTATTTGATTTTTTTTATTTCTTCATATGTTTACTTCCTACTTCCTTTTTTCACGTAATAGTAGATGTATAGTATTCATTTAAAAAAAAAAAAAAAAAAAAAAAGCCTAAATTTGGATGTTAACCACCCTTGAATAAATGTCAAGTTTTTTTTTTCAATCAGATCTAATTGTCTTTGCTTTATTGATTGCAATCGGATGTTCCAAAAGAACTTTACTTTATTTTATTCTGTTATTTATTTTATTTATTTACTTATTTATTTTGGCTTTGCAAACTTGAGTTCAATGCTAATTAAAGCAATGTCGTAAATTTGCAACTGCTTTGCAATATTGCAACAAGATTTTGTCACCAATTTGGTGATGTATCTCCAAGTTGGCAAAAAATTACTCAATAGCAATGAGATGCCCAACCCAGTATTATTTTAACATTTTGCAAGAAACCCGTGGAAACAATGAAACTTTCATAGTTCTGTAAAAAAATTACATGAAGCTGTCTTTCATGTTTTCTGTTAATGTATTCTAATATGACATTCAACATTTCGGTATCGCATTTTTTTTAAATAATTTTTAATAGAGATTTTGAAATTAAAATAACTAACCAGAAAGCAAAAGAAATTGTTTAATTTATTTTCGTACTTATTTTTTTATTAATTTTCACAGATGATTATGAAGAAAGTGATATTGAGCGAGTTAGAAATGATGATCATTACTGCAAAAGATTCATCTTGCACAAAAAAGGCGATCTTGAAGCAGCGTTGGAAATGGTACATGAATCTTTGAAATGGAGAAAATCTTTTGGAGTGAAAGGTACATCCTTTTTATTCTGTGAATTTCATGCTTTTATTTTATTATAATTTAAAACACACATTGTAGCGGTTTGTCAAAACTTAATACTCAAAACATGACAGCACAGGCATCAATAAGTAAACAGCAAAAGTGTTATGAAGTTAATTTTAATAAAAATTACAAGTAATTATGAGCAGTTATGAAAGATTTTTTCTTATTTAATATTTTGATTGCAGTCACATCTACAAATGCATCGACATTTTGCTGTTTAGTTCCAATTGCAAGGAAATAGATGAGCCATGCCTCATTCAATATCCGTGTTAGTGTTTTCAAGAGGGGAGAGGGGGGGGGGAGGTCTTGAAATGCTGTTTTTCGGACATTGTGGTTCCTTTATCTCTAGAAGTATTGTGATGCGTCGGATGAAATTGGGGAAACGAGTGAACGAAAATGGGTGTTGATTGTTTTAATGCCTACTGGCCCAAATGGGATTTATTTTTCTCGTCGTTTGCACAAATTATAATTGGCTTAGTTGAACTAACAATGAAAGATATGAAATATATACCTGTGTATTTTAATGGATTTCTCCAAAATATTGTTTTAGTTAGAATGTTAAATAAATGTGTAGAATTGAATAAGCACAAAAATGTAAAAAATCTTTTTTTTTTATGAAGCTCTCATGCCCTTTTACAGGATCTACCACTGTATGCACTTTTTACTGTTCTGTCTCCTCCCTTTAGCTAAATATTTTCTCATCCACTGGCTCTTTCTTTTTTTGGGAGTGATGAGAGTTTATTAGTAACCCTGAAATGTTTGTCTGCCACTCTTATTGCTATTTGATTTTAACATTGTTTTGTTATTAAGTTTACTCTAACATTTTCCCAGTGGTGCAAGTGCTGCGCAAATTGCGCCACGCTGTGCCAAATAAAGAATCTTGCACCATCCTGCTCCCAAAGGCACTTTTTGATCGAAATTGCGCCTGACTACGCCAAAACGGCCGTTTTTCTAGCGAATATCGCGAAAAAGTGGCGTAACTTCTGCTTTTGTTAACCGTACGTTATGACGGTTGCTATGGCGATATTCTGAACACATGCCTCGCGAAAAATAATCTCCTTGTCTAAAATTTCAATCCTTTTGCATCTTGCAAAAGTTTTGATATTTTTCACAATCCAAAAGTATTTTGACATATGCCACCTCAGCTTAACTTATTTTATGTTTTATTTTGAAAAAAAAAAAATGAATAGAAGCATGTCAACATCTAGCATTTACGTCGCGGACGAAGCTTCCTGTGTTGAAGATTTCAATCCAAATGCATCTTGTAAACATTTTAATATTTTTGACAATTAACCGTTAATTTGACAATAGATACCTTCCATTAGCTTATTTTAGCTTATATAAATCAAAACCATAAAGAAAATTTCTTTATGGCTTTGATTTGTTTTATGATGTATGGACTACTATTTAAAATTTTATAGGTCACATTACATGCTTTATATTTTTTCTGTAATATAAAGAAATAATATTTAAACATAAATGATTTATTTTCTGTTTATTTTTTATTTATTTATTTTATTAATATTTTCCATGCCCAGATTTCTCATTTGAACTTTACTTGGTGATAAATTAATAAAACATAAATTAATGCCCTTACACATTTTATTTTAGATGTAAATCAAGCTGCTATACCTATTGAATTTTTTCAAGCCAAAGCAGTGTTTCCTTACAATAAAGATAAGGAAGGAAATCCAATAAGTATGTAGAAAATTCTGTCTAATGTTTTGCCTTTTAAGTTGCTTTTGCTGTGTTTGTGAATAGTTTAGAACAATGGTTCCCGATCTGGAGGCCCTCACCTCCAAAGGGGCAATTTAGCTCCTCAAAGTCCCAGGAGCTGTGGCATTAATCGCACCCCCAAAGTCCCTGCGGTGTGTTGGGGCTCACAATGCAGAAAAATAGCACTTACTGTTTAATAGGTGATGGGATGCACCTAGATCTTGGTGGGGGGGGGGGGCACTTAAATCCATGTTTACTACTGGTGAGAAATATTTAAAAGGCAAAATAATAAGTTGGGGAGTATTGAAATTGAAAGTGTATGTAAACTAGTTGTTCAGAGTTCAGACAAGAAATCCAGAGGTAAAAGATACAATTTCAAGTTTCGGAGCTTCTTCCTCATACTTCTGTTAATCTTAACAAAATCAAAGAAATCATTTCATCATTCATCTTAAAGTGTAATATTCACAAGGCAAACACTGGTTTTAAAAAGCTGATTCAATTTACTCCCCTTAAAAGTGTTTTATGGTACATAACAAGATTCTTAAACTTTCTAACGACGGAATACAAATATCATTGCAGGCTTTTAAAAAAAGTTTTTGTGTTTATCTCTTATCTTTTCATTGGTA
>JAXGGA010023743.1:0-13014 GCA_038373865.1 Uloborus plumipes | reverse complement strand
TCCTTGTGATCTGTTTGTTAGCTCTATTAGTTTAAAACTTTAAATCTTGCAATTTTTTTCTTTGCATCCCACTACTTTAAAAACATAAAAAACATTTTGCACAGTTCTTCCACAACTCTATTTTGGCAAGCGTAAGTTTTAAAAATCATAGCACAACATGTAGACAAGTAGTACTGCAATCTACATTGTATGCTGCGATCTACTAAATAATCGATTGTATCAAAGGTGTTGCTATATAGATTCAAACGACTAAGAAACTTTCCAATTGTTTGAACTAATATTTATGCGTTGGAAAATGAGAATAATTGAAAAAAAAATCTCTTCCAAGAAAATGGTCTCTTTAGTCTGAAAAACTCAAAAATTGTGAAAATTACGAAAAAGCAGAAAAATGAAGGGTGTTTGAGCACCATCTTCCATTAAGAGTAGAGAGCTGAAATTTTAGGGGAGTGATCTCATACATAAATGTAAAAAAAGTAGGGTGCGCCTTGGTCTATAGCAAAACAAATTTTTTTTTGAACCACCCTAATGTTACATGTTCGGTGTAAGTTGTGCACCATGTACAAGAACTAGCCACGACATAAATTAGTACAAGTTCTCAAGAATCGGCGGATAGTTCTCATAAAAACATGATTGTCAACTCTATGATTTTATAACGCCGGCTCACATATCACCTTTGCCTAAAAATAGAAGGACAAAAAAGGAAGGCTATCTCAGCAATCATTCTACCGCCATATAAAAGAGGCATACAGCAGAAACAGTCACACAAGAAGAACAAGAAACTGCAAAAAATCAATTGTTATTGCAATATTTGTCATAGAGATGAAGTGCAAAAATGATTAAGTGTATGAAATGCCATCGGCGAGTTTATCAACACTGCCTAAGGTAGGCCGAAGCAAAAGAAATTCTATTGCAAATCCTGGAAAAAGCTGTATAGTTCAAGTATAAATTATTCTAGGGCGATTCTCTGTAAACTGGTAATTGGCTGTCCGGACCGAGTATTTTGAAAATAATAAAGTGTACTAAAGTAATTATTGCTCATAATACAAGTAAAGCATTAATACTTTGTGGACCAATTGCATTTGAAGTGATAACAATTTAATTTTTTTTTCTAGAAATTATCTAAACACCAAAATCACAGTCCCCTGGCTGTCCCAATCCAATAGTTTAACACTTCAAGGCAATATTTCAGAAAATCTATTAACACTACACAAATTTGGCAATTAATATTTAAACATAGAATAATGTAACTATATCTTTTTTATGAAATAAGGTCTAATTACGTATTTCTAAAACTTGAAATTGTCATGTAAATTCTGTCCGGAGTTTTTTCAAACAGTCCCCTGCCACGAATTCAAAGCTCCAATAGAAAAAATCTGTTACTCTTGCAAATGTTTTTTGGCATGAAGTTTAAAGAAATCAGTATGAATTTGCCGAAATTGCCGATAACGGTGTTGAAACGCCACTTTGTTTAGTTCGAGAGCCACATTTGTGCTGGAAGTATGCATCGTGATCGTTGCGAAAACAGTCCTCTGGGAAGTGATTTTGTTAATGTTAATTAGTTTAATTATGAAACATATTAGTTATTATGTCCACGATTTGTGCCTAAATTTATTGGTAGTCTCGTAACTAATTATATTCCAATAGTTTTGCAGATATTACACAACAAAGAGCAAAAAGACAGTCACCTGGCACAGTCCCCTGCTTAGTTATACTAGGCAGGGGACTTACCCCCTATCATGATTTATCAGAAAAACACAAACTTCAATTGGCCCTCTTTCGAACCAAAGTAATAGATTCATTTTCTGAGCAATAGTATTATAATTATATGAACATTTCTAAAAACCATGCCCGGACAGATTTCGTGTGAAAAATGACGAGTTTACAGAGAATCGCCCTCTACGATTTCCTGGTAAGGTCCAATTTAGGCGCATATATTCCTAAATTGGACTTTTGCAACTCTTCATAAGATATTTTTTTTTAAAATAATTTTCATGTTTTCAGAAAATATAAGCTCCTAGGGCGATTCCTGATCAAATTTAGCTTACGATACCCTATTTTGCATTTTTGTTCTGCTTCACATTGAGCGACACATGCCTCCTGTTCTTAGAGGGTCTAATACTGGCGGTCTTCCCCTAAATAATTACTTTTGCGCTTAGCATGGCAGTATGTTTCTTGATGAAATATCTTAATTTTTAATCTTTTTCAAAACACTATTAAATTTGTTTTAGGTGCCGCGCACACCCTGGCACCCCCATAAATTCGCCTATGGTTCTCATTAAGATTCACTATTTCGTAATTTGCGATCAACGATTTTTCGTTGAATATTTTCATTGCCCAGTTTGTTAAACAAGAAGCAAGTACTGTATTCTTTTCATGTATACTGTACAAAACCCGATACCCAAGGTATGGATAGTGCATAATTTTTCACAAAATCATTAAAACGAATGCTACTAAAATTACATTATTAATTAATGAAATTGTTCTTAACGAATGAAATAAAGCTAGTGCATACATACAAATACACGTACATAAAATTCATATAGAATAGAGTATTACGACGACCAAATATTCCTTAAGTCGCTATTGTTCGTAAATTAGGAGTTTCATAAAAACAGCGTGTGCCACAAATTTGAACAAAATAAATCTACCATTACCCCTGTAGTGAACTCAAAAAAAAAAAGCTTACATTAAACAAAAACCTGAGGTCCCCCCAATCCCCATGGGCGAAGCTAGACTTATTCTCGTCTAGGGAAGCTTCAGTCCCCAGCCAAAAAATAGTGCACAATTTAAAGATCAAATGAACAATATTGTATACGGTTAGAAGAGGGAGGGGGGTCAGAGGAGCGTCTCCAGCGAATTTTTTTCGAAATTGAAGTTTTAGTCAATCTTCAAATAGTTTTAAGAAAATAAAATCGATATTTTAGAACGGGGGGGGGGGGTACACAGCTAATTACCACGGAGAAGTTTTTAATTTGGTGTCAAAAATTGCATTTTTAACTATTTTCTGTAATATTTAACGGAAAGGGAACAGGATTCTTTCCAAAAAAATTTCATGACTGCCATGTTTTGAACTTCCATTATAAAAATAAATTTTTGAAGTTATACTTATCTAATTTAAGTTGAAAACATGTAAGTCAATATATTTGTTTATAAAATAAAAAAAAAATAATTTGTTAAATAATAGACGAGGTATTTGCCTTCATAAAAAACGATTCTTTTTTCTTTTACATTTATTTACCATCTATAAAGAATGCAGAAAAATTAGTGTAACAATTTATCGAGGCAAGAAGCGGGTATATCCGCTTTGCACTATTTACTTTTTTAAATTAAATGTCTCAGCTTACTCACGTACGAAAATAAGTTCAGAAGATTAAAAGAGCTTCCCCATTTATTTTGTTAAAAATTTAACAATGACATGCGGGCTTACTACAAGCGTGAAAAGGAGCAATAATTTGTTTATAAAATATTTAAAAAAAAATGATCAAATCAATAGAGTAGATAGTTTCCATAAAAAAAAAATAAATAAATAAATAAAAATAATAAGCAATTAAAAAATGAATAAATAAAAGATTCGTTTTTCACTTACTTTTATTTTTCATCTATAAAGAATGCAGAAAAATTAATATAACAATCTATCGAGGCAAAGTGAGTATACCCGCTTTGCACTTACCACTTTCCCCGAAAGCACGTTTTTATTTCAATAATAATTATAACCTTAAATTTAAAAAAAAAAGAAAAAAAAAAAAAAAAAACAGAACGACCATCGTAGTTTATATCAGTGGAGGGTGTCAGAAAAATTTATTAATATTGACAGTAGAAAAAAGTTATTTTCGGCTAATCACATGTTACATACCTTCATTTTTTTTAAATAAATTTATATTAAAAAAAAATAAGCCTGGTTACGCCATGCCGCTTCATCGCTGTTTCGCTGAGACTGCTTGAAACTCAGGAGTATTCCGGTCAACAGGACATACACTCAGGCACATTGAAAATAGCGACCCAAGAAGAAAGCATCGTATTGAAATGAAATTTAATGCACATAATGATACAGATGAGAGATTCTCTTGATCTCAAAATCAAGACAATTGAACGAATACAGGGTGTGCAAGGACACAAGTACAGAGCAACTTCAATAGCGCGTTGGACCACCTCTAGCTGCAATACATGCCGCCACACGGTCCGGCATTGAGTTGATTAGACGCCTGATGTTGTCCTGAGGCAGATGGGCCCACAAATTTGTAACAGCCAACTCCAAATCACGCACAGAGTGACACGATGGCATCTGACGTTTTAGCTGATCCCACAAATGCTCGAAAGGGGATAAGTCGGGGGAGCGGGCCGGCCATGGAAGAGTCTGAAAATGACGTAGGAAGTCTTGAGAAACTCTTGCTGTATGCGGACGAGCATTATCTTGCTGGAAAATTGCCCCTGGGAGACCATTTAGGAAAGGTCCTACATGGGGTCGAAGAATATCATCAACGTAACGTTGGCCGGTTAAATTTCCACGCATCACAATTAGATTGGACCGGCTATCATAGGATATGGCCCCCCAGACCATTACACCAGCTGTGCGGGCAGTGTGACGTAGAACAGTGTGGGAGGAATTATACCGCTCACCTGGGGCACCTCCACGCCCGTACACGGTTATCATCAGTCCCTAAAACAAACCGAGACTCATCACTAAACACAACTTTTTGCCAATCTGTGACATTCCACATTGATCTGGCTTGGCACCACTGTAACGCAGTCGCTGATCAATCCGACGATTTCTTCTTGGGTCGCTATTTTCAATGTACCTGAGTGTATATGTATGCATCGGCGCTTATACAACAAAGCGGGCAACAAGCGGCATACGAATGCCTACCCGCTTTAGGCTACCCTCCCCTAAATACAGTCGGAATGAATTGTTGCAAATAGCGAAGTTCAATTTGCTTGATTTCTAACTGAATTGCTTAAAGATGAAGGGGTTATGTGACAAAGCAGAAATTGCGAGTAATTTAAGGTCAAAGTTTTACTTTTCCAGTTGTTGTAGCTTTTTTGTTTTCTGGCTTTGTCATTAGTGTGCGTATGAAATTGGTCTAATGACACCTAATTTTTGATGTAGGGTGAGTTCTGGTAAGTGCGTACCTTTTTTTTCAAAGTTCATGTTCTCAAGGATGCTGCTCTGTTGAAAAATCTTGTACACTCAAAATTTTTTTTTAGTTTTCTTTCCAGATTCTTTACAAAGATTTTTAAGCATATAATATGTCAAATAAACCATAAGCATAGGCTTTGTGACCTGGTTTATGACACCTATTCTAAGGTACGCACTTTCCCTACCTGGCGGGGTTAGTGCGTCCACCTTAAATTATGTGAATATGAGCAGGAAAAAACTTCTGGCACATATTAAATATGTTAGGTAGTTGCCTTGGGATAATTCCTAATACTAGAGATCAGGATTTGCTTGGATGGATGAAGCGCAATCAGTGATATCCCACGTGTCTTGCGAACATCTGTGATTTGAAGATTGAGAGTATTGTGTTTGTAATTCTTCCTCTGTTCTTTTAATAAAACCAAGTGAGCAAATGTAAGTTGTTTTTATTCAGTAATAATCACTTATAGTCTACATAGTTTATTTTGGTTTAATACATTAACCAGTCTGTGTTTAAGCCAGGGTTCGCACTTACCCCTTCTTAAATGTAAGATGAGACATGTGCGTACAATTACATTGCTGTAAGTGCGTACCCCTGTGATTTTCTTTAATTCTATTTGTATGGTAGATCGTTAGGTGACCTGAGTGAACAATTCGCTTTTCTTTCTTTTTTTAAAAATAAATACGGTTTTAAAATATTTTTCTTATTAGAATCAGCAGCAGTAAGAAAAAACACAAAATAAAGAGTAAAAATAAAAAAATAATAATAATTGATCATGATATGATACTTGTACTTTTTTTTTCTTGTACATTGAAATAGTTTTTCACAAGGTGTTCTTAATTTTCTTAAATATAATTTATTCATTACTCCACCTTCGCTTTTTGAATCGGTTCCTTATTTAGTGTTTCACTTAATTTCATTGCTTCATTTGTCATTCCAGTTTAAATAAAGTATAGTTTATGATCGCTATTCTCAACGAAAAATTTACTAACTGATATCTAAAAGCCAATATATTTCAGATGTAATGAATACAATTGAAATCTTATGCCGCATTTAATGTAAATATAAATACTTGATACAAATTACGTCGGATTTATAACCGGCTTATAAAAGAGTTATAAACAAAATTAAAGGTGAATTACTAGAGTCGGATTTTCCACGTAATGGTACACACTTGCCTCATCATAATGGTACGCATTTGCTCCGCATATGCCTCATAATAGTGGTACGCACTTACCCCCACCTTACTTTAAAGAAAGGGAAAGTGCGTACCGCCATATAAACAAATTTTAGTTAGAGTATTTGATCAAAATTCCCCATGTATATTATTAGCAGCTATTACTCAAAAGAAACAACTTGCATTTCTTGACTTCAATTGCTTGGTATGACTACAAGAGAAACTGAAACAAAACCTTCTCAATCTTTACTTTAGAGTTTTTTTGAAGACATTTAAGTTGTCTCTGATTGTGTTTCGTCTATTGATTCCTGGCCTGAATTCTACTTATTGAAATTATCATTACACAGTTATCTAACATAGTCGATGCGTTGCAGAAGCCATTTCAGGACAGTATTCATTTAATTCCCAGTGGACGCACTTACCCCGTGGACGCACTTACCAGAACTCACCCTACGAAGTTTTATTTGCTTGCCTGTATCAATTACTTACCATTGTCCTGAGTGTTCATTTTTTAAAATGTAACAGCCCCTTCATCCGCCAAACTCTTCGATTATTAAGTCTGCTGCTGTGATATTTTCCTTAATCAACCTGCTCGTTAGAAATAACTACACATTGTTGTGAGTTTTCCAATTAATATAGTGATGCAGGGCATATTTTAAGGAAATTTGACTGTGTGGGAAACTCTGAACTTCCTCGAGGGGGGGGGGGATAAGTGTGCAGTTTACGTCACGTAACTCCAACCGTCAAACGGAATAATCGTCAAAACAGAGTTAGGGTGTGAAAATTGGAATTACGGAAATTATTGGTAATGGTCGTTTTGTTCGATAAGGAAAAAAGTGTAAGGAACGTAAACTCTGTGACTTTTTGAACTATTTTTTCGTTCATTATAATACAACCATTCATTTTCATTTTAATATAACCAAATTCAAATAACATTGTCTTTCTCAAAAAAAAAAAAAAAGATATCATATAAAACCTCTCTTTGTAGAGTTCAGCTTCTGATTTTCTTTCTCTTCAGTTTTTAATTTGCAGAAATTTTATGACGGAATTGCCGTGAGTTGAAATAGGCTGCCATTTAGAGCGAAATTCAATCTTTTGTTTATTGTTGGACCTTTCATTCCGATTTGACTACATTCTAACTGGAAACTACCCCCTCCACCTGCACCGAATAGGGAATTGTCACGATAAATGTTCCAAGCAACTTTTTGAGTGGCCCATTGGACACAACGAACATTTTCTTTCGTCTTGTGGAAGTGCAGGAACAAATATCCGAATTAGTGGGAGAGTGTTAATTTGATCAATTAGCAGCCAGCTTTCACGTACTGAATCCCCAAATTCAGAAACTTCATTCGGAAACAGGTTGGATTGACGGAACAGGTCAATCAGACGAGCAGGGAATCAGATCATAGATCTGAATCTCCCCGTGCCGTTTGACGTAGGAATACAAAGACACGCCATCTCATAGTAGGAAAGGGAACCCCCTGGTTGTTTCACTCTTTTGTTTGTGGGCAGGGTTAGGGGTTACGCTTCCATGTGGCATTTTTTTACAGAAAAAAAAAGCGTTATAGAAACGCATCTCCGAAAGAAAAAAATAGAAAAATGTAGGTGGGCAATTTTATTTGACTGTAGGGGCAATTTTACTTGACTGTGTGGGCAGCTGCCGCCCCCCCCAAAACCCCCTTAAAATATGCCCTATAGTAGATGTAATAAAGCTGCAACAGTGGCTAAGATTTTCATTCTTATAGGGATATACAGGGTGAGTTTGACCGAATCTGCCATACGAAAGGGAGTGATAGAACATCTCAGGCGGACCATAGAACCACACATTATCGTGTCCTATTCATAACCGTAACCGAGTTATGGCGGATATAACCAAAATGAGTGAAAAAAGAGTAAATATATTAATCTACCGTTGGCAACAAAATCAATGTTAAATAGCTCGCACTGTTTTGCTGAAATTTTTGATAGTTCTTTATTCTAACTTGAAAAGAAGCTAGATTGGTCTAGATAAGTGGAACAGTGGCTTTTATTTCGTGGACATGGAAGTTGGTGTTTGTGGAAGTCACTTTTCTCGAATTTGTGAGAGTGGTTGCTTTTCGTTTTATTTCTTTATCCATTTTGCCTTTCTTTCGCTCGTGCCTGAAGTCTATGCATGGCACTGTCGTTTCTTTGGTGAGGGTAGAGCTTTAGAATGGGTCCGAAACGTAAAGCTAGTCCTAGCAAAGACAAGCGGGAAAACAACAAAGATAAAGTGACAAAACGTAATGAATTTATTTACGAAGCCAATATGATGAGAACGGAAAATAATTCAGGCTGCGTTATCTAATGGAGCAGAAAGAGTGAAAATTGTTATTTTCGGCATAGACAAGGAGATTCCAAAAAAAAAAACAAAGGTTTCAAATTCCATAAGAGATGGAACAACTTATCGCGAAAGATGACGAAGTTTACTTCACAAGAAACGACAACATAATTGTAAGCACAAAAAAAGAGGAGTCAATAAAAAAGATTAGTGAAGTAAAAATCTTTCTGGGGGTGGAAGTCGGCACACGATTCATAGAAGATGCAATAAGTACGAAGTACATAATGAGGAATGTAGAAGAAGAACTGACCACAAACTTTATCGCAAGCAAACTTAAAGAAACGGGTATAATTGTTTCTCAGGTAATTAGATTTAAAAATAAAGGTACAGAAGTTCAGTAGTACTGATAAAAGAATTAGGAATAACGAATAGAAAAGATATGAAAATAGAGATGGGTAAACGTTAGGGTTAGCAAATACACAGAGAAACCACTCATATGCAAGAAATGTACAAAGATTGGACATCCAAAGAAATACTGTAAAGGTGAGACCAGATGCGCAGACTGCGGCATGAATCATGAAAATTGCGGGAAAGTAACTACATGTTTTGGGTGCGGTGGAAATCATAACGCGGTCGACAAAAACTGCACGATGCTAAAGAACTTTATGGACAACAAAAACAGAAAGGAACAGGACAATAACAGAACATACGCGAAAGTAGTGAGGGAAGATAATTTAGAAAACGAAAGCAAAGACCTACTCATCAAAAAGTTAAAAAGTGGATTAGGAGAAAAGGACGAAGAAATTAAGAAACTGAAACAAGAAATTGATAAAATCAAAATTGAATTACAAATAATAAAGTACAATAACACATACAACAATAAAGGAGAATACAGCAACCTAAATACTGTGGAAATAAAAATGATCAAGCAATACAGAGAAGTTATGAGAAATAGGGACAAGATCAATCTTAACGACAAAGCGGTGGAATTACTCCCTGAAGCAAATTTGTTGGGGGGGGGGGGGTGCCTCTTGGCCTCTTGAAGGTGACCCTATGGGCAGCGAGCATGAGGAGGGCAACCTTAATTAGGGGTTGCTCGTTGATGGTTTTAAGTGTTCGGGCCCTGTTTGGTTTTTCGTGGAATTGCCACGGGATTGGTAAGAACCTTTTTTTTTTAATAAAAAAAAAACTTTATCTCTTGGTTATAACCTTGTATCAATTGTCTCCAGGAGACCTGGAGTTCTGAGAAGAAGATACCCGCAATTAGTGGTTACTATAGTTTTGTTTACGAAAGACAACCCCCAGGAAAATGGGGATGACTGTGTATGAATGATATCATCTAATAAAGAGAAATACATGGTTAGCAATAGAAAGCAAGAAATTTTCATCAATAGATTAGTATGTGACTGTATAATGACCAAAAACAAGTTGTACAAAATCAAGTCATCCGAAACTCCGAACTGTGAGAACTGTGGAACGGCGGAAACTATAGATCATATTTTATATAATTGTAGCAAAACGATCTCTAATAGAAAAAAAAAGATGTTTCCTTAGGATTATTTCCAAAATGGTTTCAACTTCCTTTCCTGTGAAACCCTGTTTTCCCAGGGGTTGCCCAGCTTCTGTGGGGCTTCATTTGCTGAGGCTCCTTTTCCTTTTTTATTTTTCATTTGTTTTCTATGGCTGGTTGCTTCTTGCATGCTGATCTTTGCATCGTTTGGATTAAAAAAAAAAAAAACTTTGATTTACAAACTTATAGTTGAGGATGATTTACAAACTTATAGTTGAGGAAGTGTCTCAAGATATAATTTCTTCACGTTTGAACCCAAGGTGTAAGAGATTGAATATTCCCTCAGAAGATACATCTAATCAAGGAAGTAGAGGCAAGGCGCACTGACTCGCAGTCCTCTCACATCAACAGCAGTCTAAGAACTCGAAATCAAATCAAATCAAATGAGTGAAAAAACAAAAGTCTGAAAAAAGGACTAATTTCTGAAGTTTCTGTAAGACCTACACACAAAATAAGTACATATTTAGAAAGAACAGACTAAATTCTACAAAATGACTTTTTCCATCAAGGTAGTAGATTTTTACAGCGAGCTACAAGCTTTGAAACATCGGAAACACTCATAATTAAAAATTTTCCGTCGATATTTTTAAAAACAACCGTATGAGCTACAACCGGTCAAATATACCAAAAACTCACTAGCTTTCAGATGATACAACAGAAAATCATATTGGGCTTTAAGTTCAGCAGATATTCTGGTTTTTGTTTGCATAGTATGAAAATCACCCTTCTTCAGAATATGGAAACCAGCGAAGAGTCATATTTTTATGTTCTAAATTTCATGTAATTTTCTATTTCATGTAAGTGTACTGTTTCTTTTTTTCAAGGAAAGGAATGTTTTATAATTTAATATTAAATTGGAACACTTTATTTAGTTAACAATCACAACAGAAGATAACAACACGTAGAAACAAAGGAAGCGTAAATTTAACGCGCTTTTCACAAAGAAAAATGCAAAATTAAAAGAGTTACACTAACATCTATGAGTACATGTGCATGTAAGCAATCTTCAAAAATTCCCAGAGCTACCAAAATTATCATCCCACACACCTGATAGATGCCCGTGGCATTTTACGAGCAAAAACTATCCGTTACTGCCAATGAAATTTCATTTCGCACTTTTGCTACTGCTTCATCAAGCCAAATGCGCAAGTCCTACAAACTGGTTGCATCTGAGCAGTAAACTGCTTGTGTCAAGAATCCCCAAACAGAGAAGGGCACTGGCGTCAGGTCTGGTGACCTAGGTGGCCAAGGAATGTGACCCAAACAAACAATCCATTGCTAATTGTTCTGTCATAAAGTCTCGAACTGCATTTGAAGAATGTGCAGAAGCACCATTGTGTTTTAAAATTATTTTCCAAACAAGAGTAACATAAAGTAAATCAGGTAAGTAATTGTTCCAGATTCTCAAAATATGCTGTTCCTGTCAGGTTACATTGAAACTCTATGAAACGATCGCCGATTACGGCAAGACAAACATTTAAGTTAAATCACATAGGGAACCAGGAGTCTCGGATTAGTATCGCAACTGTGCATCAATTTAAGTTTATCGAAGAAACAGTCTTCATACAAATAAAACTTCAATGCATGGAATATATGCAAATTTGTCACTAACATATGCTAATTATACACTCAATTGGATATGCAAATGTCTTGTAACCATTTTACATTAGAACACTGATTAAGCAACCCAGATCTCCAAAACAGTTAAAAATTTTGCAGATGGTTACTAGGATGAGACATTCAACTACATCATTTCCTGAAAAGGAAACTGTGTAGGTGAGTCGATGTTCACTCGAAGTTGCACGATACATTTACACTTCTGTGGCATCAGTATGCTGAACAAAACTCCTTTTCAACCTATTTAAACTCATCATTCCAAAAACGAATCAGCTTAAATGTTTGGCTTGGCGTCATCGGCGATCGTTTGATAGAGTTTCAATATAACCTGGCAGGAATAGCATATTTGGAAATTATAGAAACATTACTTGCCCGATTTACTTTACATTGCTCCTGTTCGGTAGAGAGCGGAAATAATTTTCCAACACAATGGTGCTTCTGCACATTTTTCAAATGCGGTTCGAGACTTTCTGACAGAACAATCAGCAATAGATTGGTCATTTGGGTCCCCTTCCTTGGCCGCCTAGATCACCAGACCTAACACCAGTGAACATTTTCTTTGGGGATTCTTGAAACAAGCAGTTTACTACGCAGATGCAACCAGTTTGTAAGACCTACGCATTTGGATTGATGGAGCAATAGCAAAAGTGAGAAATGAAATTTCATTGAGAACGACGCACATAGGTAGATTTCGACGATTTAGGCGGCCAAAAGTCATTTTTTCAAAGTCAAAGTCAATTTAGCCGTAAAATTTTGACCGGTTCCGTTAGAAGACACTTCCAGTAATCTATCCCAACTATCCCCACCCTTGGGCCATGTACCATGAATTATTTACAGGTAGTCGAAACTTGACCTCCGTTCTCTTTGTACGTTACAGTTCTCGACGCTCTCTACGCAACTTTTGTTACTAAGTCCATATTTTTTTGTGAAGGTAATTACCTTAATGAAAGGGATGGATTCGCATAATTCAGGTATGAATCTTTAAAACTATATATAATAGTGGCGTTTTATTACAGATTATCATATTTTTTTCACTTGTAAGACAAGAGGTTTTTTTGCACAAATTTATCATTGATTTTCGATTTCTCAAGAGTTTTAACTATACTTCAGGGTCCGTCCCACCTGTTTTTTTCTCTTTTACGGTATAAACAGGGTCTTAGTATTATAATGAAAAAAAAATTTGCCGCTAGAAACCGCAAATCTCAGAAAAATCCTTTAA
>JAXGGA010023742.1:0-13015 GCA_038373865.1 Uloborus plumipes | reverse complement strand
TACTCATCAGCACTAGGCTGACTGTACATGTATGCATGTGTGCTCAAGTAAAAATGAATCTTACCTAACTCCAAATCGGTTAGTCAGAGATCTTTCAAAATAATATTCAGAACATTCCTTGAACAGAACATTCCTTGAGGTGTACGTCTTTTTTCAAAAGCGTTTCGCTTAAAGTAAGCAAATCAAATGCACCTTTAAGATTAGATTTAGGTAAGTAAGATTCAAATGTCTTCTTGGAGTTCTAGGTGAAGTTTACCATTTGTGGTAATTTAACATATTGTTAGAATCACAAAAAATAAATAAATAAATAAATAAAACAAATACATAATAAATAAGGTGACACAGAAGTGTCCTGTCAATTCCTTCCAAATGAAGAAATTTATATATTTCAATTACGATCCCCTCAATACTCATTAGAGAGGACATGAAAATCTGCATATTGATCGATACAAATTTCTCTTCATATAAAAAGTATTAAATTATTTGTTTTATGTTTCGGTATTTTCCGGTAGCATTGTATCTGACTTCTGTTTTCAGCAGTATTTTTAAAGTGCATTCTCACTTGCTTTTGTTTAATTGTTATTGCTTATTATTTCATTTTATTCATTTTTATCAAACAACCAATATTGCTTTTAAGTTTACTGTCGCACTGTTTTTCTTTTCTTTTACATATAGCGATTTGAATGAACCGAGTTCTGTACATAAGGAGGAAAATTGTGAGATCCACAGGACCGTCGGTCTGGGGTCTGGAGATTTGGAGATTCAATGGATACTGTTACACACATAACCAAAAGCTCTGAATTATAAAGATTCCAAGACAGAAGATAGTTTTTTAAGCTGACGGGATTAAAGAGTATACGTGTATATTATCGATTTTTATATCTGTATTTTATTTATTTATTTTTTAATGTGCATCTTTCCTGCTGAAACACATATTATTTTTTCATAAACCCTTCATGTTTTATGTTAATTTTTTTTCAATAGTAAGATTAATTAGTTATACTTCTGTATTATGTTTAATATGAATGTTAAAAATGAAGAATTTCAACTGAAAGAAACGAAGAATTTTCACATTTTGAAATAAGAAGTCGTCAATTTTAGAGCACAGAAACAGGAGAAAAAAATGTGAAAAAACCTTTTTGAAACCAGACGGCAATTTTTTAACTCATTCGACGCAGTTCATGTATTTATTGAACTTTTTTCTTACTTTTGCAAAGTAATCGGAAGGCCTAAACATAATAAATAATTTATTCTTAAAAAAAGAAATTGAGCCTGCAATATTTTTTTTCTTCATCACAAAATGCTCATCGAACTGCACAGTACTAAAATCAATGTAGAAAACCTACATCAGCTTTCCAATGCTATCCCAGTTTCACATAATTACAAGAGCTTAATTATCGTGCATACAGTTAGCGTATCCGTTGCCCACGATAACAAGCAAGGTCTTCAATGCATATTACCTGAAATTGTAAATCCTTGTTTATTCAGCCGTTTTCGAGTTTCTCACGTTTTCCGAACTAATTCAGATGTGTTTTGCTACCAAATCATTATTCCTCCAGTTGATGGAACGCTTTTCGGCATGGACAAAACGTTATTTTTTAGCTTCGAAAATCTAATTTAATCCGAAGAAAGAATTTTTCATTTGTCTTCAATGAACAAGAAGCTCTTTAAGACATAATGAGTCAACTTGCACCTATTCCACTTTCTAATATCAACTAATAATCTTCCTCGGTTAACTGAGACAGCAAATCGTTTGAGACTTTTATCAAGTGCAACAGAGTTCACGAGATCATTCTACGGTGAAATAAAAAGGTGTCAACTTAATAGGACTGCACTTTAGAAGAACTAACAAACAAAAATGTACGTATAATGCGAATTCATAACCTATCTTTCTTGCACTAAATTAGGAGTTACATAAAGAAAACAGCCACAAATTTTGTCTGTTAGCATTTTCAAGTTTACGTTTGCGAACAGCAGGTCAAACATTTTTTTCTTCCTTGAGATCATACAAGACGACAGCAGTAGAAGTAAATAGACTCTACGTTTCATTTTAGAATGTAGACATCTGATTTACGTTTGATTTTAAAACAGAGATGTGCCTAATCAAGATTTTATTCTGGAATC
This sequence comes from Uloborus plumipes, assembly GCA_038373865.1. Taxonomy (NCBI): domain Eukaryota; kingdom Metazoa; phylum Arthropoda; class Arachnida; order Araneae; family Uloboridae; genus Uloborus; species Uloborus plumipes. Next base: position 10,891 of record JAXGGA010023742.1, on the reverse strand, counting down.
TTCACCTATATTTTAAGGCACCATATGCGCTGTCGTATATTCTATGTTCTTGATTAAAATTGCTGATGGAATACTTAAATGAATCCATGTCCGCAGGAGCATTCCTTGTCCCTTTCCACAAAAAAAAAATGTTAGACGGCGTGGTTTTGTAGCTATGGTTTCTGAATGCGGTTTTCAATTTATAAAATAAACTTTCAAAATTATATGGAACTTCTTTTCATGGATAATAAGTTTTGTTTTTCTCTTGTGTACTCTCCAAATACAAGGTATTTAATAAGCCTGAGCATGTTTTTTTTTTTATTTCTCATATATCAGAGAAATTAACATCACATAAAAATATTACATTAATCATCAATTCCAAGTGTTCCATTTTATATATATTCACTAATAATCTTTATTTTCATCGGCAAATCTATTTTTTACTAAGAACATTAATTTATATGATGTTTCAAGTTTCATTTAAAGAAACTACACTTTAAAAATATAATTTAATATGTATTAATAATATACTGCATAATGGCAATTTATTCTTGTTTTTCACCTCTCGATTTATTTCTAGTGGATCAATATGGTTAAAAATAGGCGTAATGCGCCTGGGACTTCTTCATACTGAGCAATAAAAATGAGCTGCATCTGTTAATCGACTAGAAATGATGGAGAACAAAGTACAATGAAGAATATGACCATTCATAACCATCTAGTTCATAAAACATGTTAAAATGTCAAATTACTAATTTCATATTCCTCGAAAACGAATCAAAGACTAATTTAACAAATAGAAGCAATTAGTCATTATTTTACTTACGTAGTTAACTTTGATTGTTTTAATGTGCCAAGCTATTCAACAGTTGCAGATGGTTGCAGACCCGTGTAGACTGTTTATTACAGAAAGTTCCTTTCTCCCCATGAAATATGAAATTGATAGTAGTAGACCTTGTCTCGCTTTTCCTTTAAAAATTGTACTTTTGCTTCATATTTTTGAATTTTGACTAAATGCTTCAAACGTGGTCGAAACTCAGTTTTGTCAGTGTTATTTGCAAAAAAAAAAAAAAAAAACATAATTACTTGTTATTAAAGGAAGAGGTATTTCATGTCCAAACATTTTAAAAGTATTTTCAGCACAATTCTCATAAAAGCAAAAAAAAATTTCCTTTAATATCCCGCAAGTAAAATCCAAGCTTACATGCTATCTGAGAATTAAGTTACCTTAAAATATCGAAGTTGAGACAAGATTCGAGATGATGATGGTTGATTGGGAGGCAGTAAAACACGCGTTCCGAAAATCGCTGTTTGGAATGCCCCAAACTTTCAGTAAGAAAGGAAATAAGAAAGGCCAAAATTACCTCTTTGGGACTTTTTCCTGCACTTTTATTCTCGAAACCTGAAGACATAGTTAAGGCAGAACTCCGTTTTAACTCTCGCAGAATTAGGTCTCATTTGTAAAATGGGAACTGAAGTTCCATAAACCTTGGGCACTAAATGCGTTCCACATCACTAAGAAGTGATGCGTTTCCTTTTGGATACACTCTATAAAGGAAACCTTAGACTCGGCTGAAAAGTCGATGGTCAAAAGAATTGATTTTATATGATATTTTGATAACAACATAGGATAACATTACTGTACTAAATAATTAAATGACGTGAATGACCTATACATGTTGATTAAAATAAACTTTAACACATTAGGATTAAATGAAATAAGTTGGAAGTGTATAACACTTTGCCATCTTTTTAAGAACGTGGTAATCTGATATTAACTTATTAAAAGTCTGCTTTAAAACATAATTTTGGAGTTGAAACATTAAAACTTGTTAATTGATCAATTTAATAAGATATTAATGTTTTAAATTATTCTGAAAGACCATCTTTATATTGAAAAAATATTAAAGTTCACAAAATTTCAGTCGACCTTAACTAAGTGTAGTTCTTTTTCAATCCACTTTCTTAAATAAAATTTCCAAAAGATAAAAGCATGAAAGAAAGCTCAATGCTTTTTTTTTAATCCTCAAATGAACAAGAAGTAAAAATGGTAAAAAATATTAACAAACAGAAACATTAATGAGTGATATTTAATGACGGGAGAAGTGTGTTGGTGAATTTGTCAATCTGTTGGCAAGTCTATAACAACTTTTAAAGCATTAATTTTATTCAAAATAACTGTAAAATAGTCAAATTGTTTTTTTAGGTTTTGTCAAGTACATCTGTGTCTCACGTTATGTTTCGGATTCAAACATACGTTATTTAAATTACTAGCTGCGTGGCCCGGCGTTGCACGGGCTTTAATGTAGTGAAGGCAGTTTGAGAAAACTACTCGCCACCAAGGCGGCTCGCCTTTAAAGTAGCGAGGAAAGTTTCAACAAACTACTCGCCACCAAGGCGGTTGGCCTTTACAGTAGCGAGGAAAGTTTCAATAAACTACTCGCGGCCAAGGCGGCTCGCCTTTAAAGTACCAAGGAAAAGTTTAACAAACTACTCCCCGTTTAAGCAGCTCGCTAAAAACCTTTCCTGCATCAAAGAATCAATCAAATTATTTACACATGCTTCCTCAAAAATAAAGACGATGTCAAGTAGTGCATACTTAGCACTCTCCTTAAATAACAAATAAGATTCCTTATCAAAAACAATTATTTCCAAACCGCTTTCTTAATGTAAAATTAATTGCAAAATTCTAAACGAAAAAGTTCTTTTAATACACTGCTCGACATTGAAAATGCAACACCAAGAAGGAGTGGTCAGAAATTGATGAAATTTGGTAAGAAGACAGAGACAGCATGGAATAATAAGTGATATTTATTTCAAAATAAATAAGCAAAATTTAGAGCGAGGACGGCGTCAGCTCAGTAAGAAGTAGGACCACCGCGGACAGCGATGCACGAAGAAACACGTCTAGGCATGGAGTCAATAAGCCTGCAGATGGTGTCCTGAGGGATGGCACTCCATTTCCTTTCAACCATTTGCCACAGTTCGTCCTCTGAACGAGGCAGTGACAGGTTCTGCAAATGGCGTCCAATCACGTCCCACACATGTTCGATTGGTGACAAGTCAGGAGAGTATGGTGGCCAGGAAAGCATCTGTACACCTCGTAGAGCATGTTGGCTGATTCTAGCACTGTGAGGCCGGGCGTTATCCTGTTGAAAAATTGCATTTGGCAGACCCTGAAGGTAGGGGATTTCCACCGGCCGTAGTACATTATCTACATATCGTTAGGCCGTCATAGTGCCCCGAATACGAACTAGAGGTGATACGGAATTGTATGCAATAGCGCCCCAAACCATTATGCCACGTTGTCGCGCTGTGGGGCGTTCCACAGTTACTGCCGGATTCGATCTTTCTCCACGTCGACGCTACATACGTATGCGATGACTATCGCTGGACAAACAGAAGCGGGATTCATCTGAGAACACTACGGTTTGCCATTCTGCCATCCACGTCGCTCTGGTCCGGCACCATTCCAAACGTTGGAATCTGTGCTGTGAGGTCAATGGCAGTCTTCTTAGCGGGCGCCGTGATTGCAGGCCACGTGCAACCAGTCGACGGGAAATGGTTCTGGTCGACACAGGAACATCCAGGGTACCGTGCACGTGCTGCAGAATCGACGTACCAGTGACTTGCGAGTCCGCCACAGCTTGTCGGTGAATCCGTCGATCCAAGCGGTCTGACGTCACTCTGGCTGCACCTGCACCCCTCAATGTGGCTACATTTCCTCTTTCCAACCATCTCCGACACAGCCGATGCACAGTGCTTGCATCCATGTGGGTATCAGCTGCAATTTGACGTATGGACCAACCTCCTCTTCTCAGTCCGATCACCATACCCCTTGTAAAGTCGTCTATATGCTGGAAGTGTCTTCGTTGAGGACGGCGTGGCATTTCCTCCTATCACACGTATCCTTCGAGACAAACACCAAATTTTTCCGATAATTAGTCTGGCAGAAAAAACAACATGAACATAGCCCACTTTTCAACTTCATTCTCTTATATCTTACTTCACGTTCGTCGGAGAGCTGCGCATTTCATATCATTTGCATAACTCAGTGACGTGCGTCTACGGTAAAATTTGCATGAATTTCTGACCTACCCTTCTTGGTGTTGCATTTTCAATGTCGAGCAGTGTATTTGGATAGCAGCCAAAAAAGTTCCTTCTAAAAACAGCAATTGCAATTTTATTTAAAAACACATTTTCAAAATAGTACCAGAGAAAAAATATGTCATTAATAATTAGAATAAAAACAATTGTTAGAACTTTGTTATAACACGTATTCAAAATGACAATGGAAAAAAATAACACTCGTTCATTTTAAAAAGTTCAATTTAGTTAACGTTTTAATTTAAAATCGCAACGGAAAGAAATAAATATCTTGGAATTTTAAATAGTTCAATAATTTAATTAACGTTTTGATTCAAAATGGCAACGGTAAGAAATAAAAGTCTTGGAATTTTAAATAGTTCAACTATTTAATTAACGCTTTAATTTAAAATGGCTACGGAAAGAAATAAAAGTCTTGGAATTTCAAATAGTTCAATAATTTAATTAACGTTTTAATTCAAAATGGCAACGGTAAGAAATAAAAGTCTTGGAATTTAAAATAGTGTAATAAATTAATTAACGCTTTAATTTAAAACGGCGAGTGAAAGAAATAAATCTCTTGTAATTTTAAATAGTTCAATAATTTAATTAACGTTTTAATTCAAAATGGCAACGGTAAGAAATAAAAGTCTTGGAATTTTAAATATTTCAACAATTAATTAACGTTTTAATTCAAAATGGCAACGGTAAGAAATAACAGTCTTGGAATTTTAAATAGTTCAACAATTAATTAACGTTTTAATTCAAAATGGCAACGGTAAGAAATAACAGTCTTGGAATTTTAAATAGTTCAACAGTTAATTAACGTTTTAATTCAAAATGGCAACGGTAAGAAATAAATGTCCTGAAATTTTAAATAGTTCAATAATTTAATTAACGGTTTAATTTAAAATGGCAACGGTAAGAAATAAAATTTTGGAATTTAAAATAGTGCAATAATTTAATTAACGCTTTAATTTAAAATGGCAACTGAAAGAAATAAATGTCTTGGAATTTTAAAAGTGCAAAGAATTTAATTAACGTTTTAATTAATATCTCAGCTATTTAACGTCGTACAATTACGCGGTTGGTCTTATTGTCTTCCTTAGAAAATTTCGAATCGAATGGTATTATGTTTAATTCTTCACGCTCAGCGGTTTTTGAGGAGTTCAAGCTTCAGACGGAATTTGAAATAGTGCAATAATTTAATTAACGCTTTAATTTAAAATGGCAACGGAAAGAAATAAATGTCTTGGAATTTTAAAAGTGCAAAGAATTTAATTAACGTTTTAATTAATATCTCAGCTAATTAACGTCGTACAATTACGCAGTTGGTCTTATTGTCTTCCTTAGAAAATTTCGAATCGAATGGTATTATGTTTGATTCTCTACGCTCAGCGGTTTTTGAGGAGTTCAAGCTTCAGACGGACAGACAAACAGACAGACAGACAGACGCGGACAGATTTTAATAGTAGTAATAAACAATTCAAGAGGGTAAACGGGAAAAGATTATTATTTATTTTATTAATATTTATCTATTTTACAAATCGCTAAAAGCACCTGTGTCTCACTTTTTTCAGACTTCAACAAGTTTGTTTCAACTCCAAACTGTTCAAAAGTTCCAACGTGAAAATACAAGTTACACACACACACATACATATCTATAGTTATACTGTAAAAAAAAAAATGTTGTTTTTACAGTATAATACAGCTAATTTATAGTAATAAACTGTAAAATTGCTAACTCTGGAAGTAATAAACTGTAAAAATGCTAGTTTTACTGTTTATTGCTGTGCATTTTACAATTTTAAATTGGAACCTCGGCTGCCAGTTATATTGTAAAAAAAAGGTTCATTTTTGGCGGTGTATGGATGCATGTATTGTATGTTTGCATATATGTGTTCGTGAATATATGCATTAACAAGAAACATTCAACTCTCAGTGCAAACTAAGACGCAACCTTCATCACCTCAGGCCGAACTTGAACTGTTTAATATAATCGACCGCGAAAGAAACATATCACCTCACCTCGCAGCCAATCCATCTAGCTTCATTTCCTATGGTGAGGAGAGATCTCGGCTGACATTGAGCAGCCCTGGCTAAGCGGCTGCAGCTTAAGAGGAACATGGGCCCGGCCATGGCACATGGCACCATCCATCGCCTTGCCCCGTATCGAATGACCGGCAGTCTCATCTCTCCGCCTCCGAACTTAGCCTCATTAATGGAATTCGGAAAGGAAACGCAGATGGGATGAATAAATGACTGCCAGCAATCAACCGGTGGAAACCAATTCATTGCCGTAGGTGCCTCTTATTCATCAGAGGATAATGTTATGATTTTGTGACGGTCGTCCGTGTATTAATTTCTTTATATATATATATATATATATATATATATATATATATATATATATATATATATATATAGTCGGAGACCCCAGTTCAGTTTATTCACATAATTTCATTAATATTTAAAATAAATATATTGTCCAGTCATAAATCATTCTTCATGTAGATGTGCAAGAGTACCACAGTCGTAAGTTTTATAGTTAAAAAAATATTTTTTTATATAAAGAAGTAAAAAGTGGAGGACGAGAATGTTTTCTTTCTTTTTTGACTTTTAGTGTTTCGAATTCAGATTGCTAACTATTCTAAAAAATATATGTGTCAGCAATGTAAAAAAAAGATAAATGAGGCATGCATTTTATTATTTATGTTTATACTTAAAAGAAAATCTCGAAAAGAGTAAAATAATGTGTCGAAGAATTTTATGTTCATTTGGTAAGGATCAAGTGTTGTTCATCACTGCTGTAGTCTCTTTAAATATTTTGAAAATTGCTGATAGAAAATCCAACTCTACAAGTATACAGACTTTTTCATGGCGAAATTATTTTTTTTCTTAGAAATACACGTATGATAATGCAAAAAACACACAAAAATTAATATGATAAAGTAAAAACACATTATATATATACATATATATGTGGAAAAGATGGTACAATAAAATAGTTAATCTACATAATATTAACACTCTCAAAAATTCAGCTACCGAATTAAATGTAGTTCAAATATGAGACATCTCAAAATAATTCCCACTGACAGGTATGCGCAATGGGGGAAGTTTGAAGAAAACAACACGAACATTAAACATCGAAAAAGGTATGTTGAATATTAGAAAAACATTTAGAATGAATAATGGCTAGTGAGCTGATTTCCTTTGTGAATAAGCTTTAATATGATAAAACAGCTTACCTATTATTTTTACTCAATAATGGGTTATTAATACGCTTTTATTAGTTTCACTAGTAGGTTTGTCAGTATGTATGTAATTCTGAATAAAAGATAAAATTTACTTTATTTACAAATACAAAAGTAATATATTTAATATTATTGTTAATACTAAAGGCTAAACTATATTATTACATGTTGATGATATTTAATGCTATAATTAATACTAAAGACTAAACTGTATTACATGTTGATGTATTATAAGGTGCATGTAAACTTATAATACGAAATAGTTTAAAGCTTTATAGTTTGATTAACTCTAAAGGCGTATTTTTTAGTTTTTTAAACTAGAATTTAATTGTTAATCTTCAGAGATAAATGGTGATATAGTGAAAAACTGCCATCTTAGTATAGTTCTTTTCTGATTTCCTACAGCAGATTTGAATCTTCCCGAAAATCAGAAATTGGAATTTAAAATCCTAAATTCGAATCCCTTTTCTTATATTTTAATAGATGGCATTAATTATGAACTCTACTGATGATCGCATTTTGCTATCTTTAACTCAGTTTCAGAAATTTCCACAACCTCTTTAGCTCCAAAAATAACTAAATTATTCCAGTTATCCCAAACTCGAGCAAAAAAAAAAAAAAACGAATTGAAAAGTCGTGCTGCGAGGTTCGAAGCACCACAAAATCGAGACGAATCCCATTCATACACGTATAACAAACCCCTATTCTCATTTATTTTTTCCTCACTATTTGTATTAGGCGCATTTTTCACAGCCCCACTGTTTCATCTCTTTGATGCAGATTAAGTATTCGAAAAACATTTGGAAAGAATAATAGATAGTGAGCTGTTTTCCTTTGTGAGTAAGCTTTAATATGGTAAAATAGCTTACCTATTATTTTTACTCAACAATGGGTTATTTATCTTTAGAGATAAATGGTGAAACATTGAGAAACGTCCATCTTTGTATCTTCCTTTACGGGTTACTTTCAACAGACTGAATCTTCCCAAAAATTGCAAATTGGAAGATAACATTTTAAATTTATTCCTAATTCTTCTATACGGATAGATGGTATTAATTAAAAACTATGCATGTAACCTTTGTTAGCCTTAACTCAGTTTGAGAAATTTCCACAGCATCTTTAGCTCCAAAAAGAAATAAATTACTCCAGTTATCCCAAACTCCAAAAATCCGAATTGAAAAGTCGTGCTGCGAGTCTCCGAAGCACCACAAAATCGAGACGAACCTCATTCATACACGTATAACAAACCCGTATTCTCATTTATTTTTTCCTCAATATTTGTATAAGGCGCATTTTTCACAGCCCCGCTGCTTCATCTCTTTGATGCGCAAAGAGCAAACAAACTTTGGACGTGTAGATCGATAATGTATCGATTGTTTTCCCCGCTTTCCGTCCGGATAGCTTCGGGCTATGTGCCTCGACGTGAAGGCTTGTTCAACACCTCCAAAAATGAGAGTGCTTTAAAATCGGGAAAAGCTCCAGTTTTTAAACTGGAATTTCCTTCTGGCTGGGCGCCGGTTAGAAAACATTTAGATAAAGCTTTTGTTTTTCTACTGTGGCTGCGAAGTGTTTGTTTTGGAAGTTTACCGATGAAAATGCTCAATAAGAAGAATATATATAATGTATTAAATATGCATCAATATTACAGTTCTTTATAGTAAAAAAAAAAGTGCCAAATTTTCATTGGCAGTTTTTTCAGCGAGTTCATAAACTATTCCGTAGAATCTAGCATCTTTATAGTAATTCATCCTGTAGTTTATATTTAAGAGAGGATTAGTGCTTTAATACCATCATAAGGGGATCCAGGAGCTCTCCAAAAAATGTTCTATTATTGTAAAACAAAACACATTGTACGATTAACATTGCTTTTAATGAAATATTTTTTGAACAAAATCATATCAATACTAACAAAGATCGTGCTATATTACTGATGCTTTTCTTTTTATTTTCTAACAATATCCTTTGCAAAAAATGTTGTATTATAATACTACTATTATTATAACAATGCTGCTATGAATGATAGTACAAAAAATTCAACTTTCGTGGAAAGGTCACAAATAGCAGTAAAATTGGTCCACCCTTGTTTCAAAGAAACAGACGAAATGACGGATTACTCATAAACTTATATACTAAGTCTTTTTGTAAGTGTTGTTGTGACGTCTCGGTATTTATCTACTTAATTTATTAAATTGGTATAAAGATGCATCTATGAACCCTATATTTAATGAAAAGAAAAATAGCGCTCTCTCAATTTCACTGCAGGATGTGTCATGTCCTACAAACTCCCAGAACTCACGACATGTAAACTTAATTGACGCGTATTAATACCTAGTACACACTATGTGTGTGTTTTTAACGATATGCTTTATATTCTAGTTCTTTGTAAGAAAAATTAAATTTAATTTTAAAAAAGCCGCAGTAAGTGATTTAGTTTTAAAATATTTTAAAACTTTGAAAATAGTATTATTATTATAACTTTTTTTTAATGGTGAAGAGCTATGAATACAGCCCATCCTTATTAATTCGTTTAAAATGATTGTTTTTTTTTTCTAAGAAAATTCTTCTTGTAAACACATATCTTTGAATCAGTGACACTAAAATGCTGTTAAGTATAGAGTGCAAAGATAAATCTGAGCCGGGAAATTGTCGGATTTTTATTTTGACCTTATTTTGCTTTTTTTCTCAATGAGAGAAAAAGTTCAGATTACAGCAAAAGCTATGTCATAAATTGATGTCATTAATTGCTAAAGTAAATTGTTCTTTTCTAAGTACGGAAATAATAGTCCGTAGTATAGTGATACAATACATTAAGCTAGACGGCTTAGATATGGGAAACCAGTTTCTTCTCATCCTGAAATTTCAATTTTCATTGTTATTGAATGAGGATTTGCATACCGAAATTTACATAATGAACATCGATTCAAATTTTTAATAGTTCATGAATTGTTACACAAATTTTGTTACTTCAGCAGTTACAGAAATATCTGACGTACTTGAGTTATCAGACATCGAATATCAGATGCAAAAGTTGAATTCAAAATCACTGATTCATTCTATCAGAGCAACCAAATCTTCATACAAATTCACAACTCGGAAAAAAAATTCGTAGTGAAATAAAAGCACGTGACTTATGTACTTACTTACTTCTTGATTTTTGTATCTGAAAAATATTTAAAATTTGACTTCAGGCAAAATAAATAAACATCCTTGCTCTTATTTGTCTTTAAAGTTGAAAAATATTTTTTCTTTCTAATCATTTTTTAAGGATCGTTCTCTTAAAACTTTCCAACTTAATTTTTTCTATAGAAAAAAGATCAACTAGCATTCAGGGGAAACTTTAAACATTAGGGTGGAGCGAAAAAAACAAAGTTTTTATTTTCGAATCGTAATAGTGCGGAAAAGTTGCGATTGGTGAAGACTTACAAAACAAAAAAAAAATTTTTGAAATCGGATAATATCTTCCGTTCCCGCAACGAGCCTGAAATTTTGAAAAAATGAAAATTTTCATGTATTTTTAGCAATTTTTTAAAGTTTTTGTTTCAATGCTTATTTTAATGCTCTTGGACTGA
>JAXGGA010023741.1:0-13015 GCA_038373865.1 Uloborus plumipes | reverse complement strand
AAACATATAAAAAAATTACGCTTTATAAAATGACGTAAATTTGCTTACATTTTTACCAACTTCAAAGTGTCTGGCTGCGCAAGGCCAGCGTGCAAAGTGTCTGGCACTGTAAAGTGTAACTTCTAATGGCCCCCCTTACAACATATTAAAAAATTACGCTTTATAAAATGACGTAAATTTGCTTACATTTTTACCAACTTCAAAGTGTCTGGCTGCGCAAGGCCAGCGTGCAAAGTGTCTGGCACTGTAAGGTGTAACTTCTAATAGTACGCCTTACAACATATTAAAAAATTACGCTTTATACTATGACGTTTTTGGGCAGCAATTTTACGTACCTTTGCTACCTGTTTCCCGCCAAAGCCAGCGCGACTCAGCTTAACGAATAGCGAAACGTTCGTACATGCTGTGGTGTGCTTACGCAGAAAAATTTCGTGCCTTTATAAAATGACGTAGGTCTGGCACTCATGGGCTCTTAGACTATATCTTTCTGTGGACTTCCATGCCTCTCCTGCCGTTTCCTCTGAGATATTAATATAGATTACGAAGCTGCTTGGTCAAGACGTTTTCCGCGACGCATGGCACTTTCCTTTTGATGCCAAGAATTTCTACAACAAACTTGCGAAAGTTTTTTTGTATGTCCTGTCCACACACATACTTGGTCATTTTCAAATTTACATGCCAAGAACATCTATTTTAGAAGAATTTAATGTGTTGTGCAAATTTAAAAAAAAGAAAAAATTCCAATCTAAAACTTTGCTCCCCTGTCTTATCTGTTTAGTTCCTATATGTCTCCCATTCCCTTCTCCGATTTCCATTTCTACCGCCCCCACTCGAAGAAGACCCCACACCCGGTCAGAGGTCAAGAATCAAGGGGGGTGAGACGCGACACGCGACCATGCATTAGAGTGAGAGCAGCTGTCCACGCCAGTGCTGCTTGTTATTTGTGCCTGACTTTAAAATGGCATCAACGTCTTTTGGTAGCTCATCACATAACCTAAGAAAAGATTTTTATATTGATCTTGTTGGTTACATTTCCAATCAAATTGTTGGAGCGAAATTACCATCGAATAGGCAAGTTTTAAGCGTCTTTTTTTTACAATCTGAAAGTTGTAAATTTGACCATAAAAGCTAGTGCTGCATTAGTAATTCAAGAAGTTTCAGTTTTCTGGCAAAAAGCTCGAATTCCTACTAGAAGAACGGACCATTGTACTGAAAGACTAAGGGCCATGCTCCACATCAGCGTAAAACGCGACCGAAACTGAAGGCAGAAACCGAAAATCCGGGTACTTTCCATAGGAACACCATTGAATCCATTTTACGCTTCTGCCTATTTTTTCTGCTTTACGTCGATGTGGAGCATGGCCCTAATAGAACTGCACGACAAATGGAAGCATTTACAGAAAAGTTTCTCGAGAACCTCAAGCAAAGAAAAAGAGAGGAGAGATTCTTTTGTGGAAATTATGGACGATCTTTTTGACATAGCACATGCAAATGCTTGTGCAAAAGATATAAAATGCAAAGATATAAAATGCAAAGATATAAAAAATGAAGAGGATAGAAAATTCTTAATTCTTTAGCGCCAGAAAGGGCGACCTTGCTCCATGGTTGGTGTTGACCAAAAACTAACACAAAAAGAAGAAAGAACATTAATGAAAAAAACTATGGAAGTTGCTCGAAAGAAAAGAAGTTATGAAGAAATGGAACAACAATTAGCAACCACAACAAGTTGTGATATAGCCTCCAGCAACCCAAGCAGTGATAGTTTTGATGACAGTGACAGTCCTTCTTCTGTCATTGATACGCAATTACCAGCAACTGACACATTTACGAGTACGGACATTACTCGCACAGAAACACGAGGTACATTGCAGTTTTTTACTCCTCATCTTTCGGAAGTTTTTGACAGGTGTAAAATCACTGACCGAAATGGTGTTTACATTTTGATAGCTGCTACAGAAGCGTTGGGTCACGATACAAAGGACCTGATAATAAACCGAACTTCCCTTCAACGGTTACGAAAAAAATTTAGAGAAGAGAGACATGCGGAAATTCATGAAAAATTCAACTTGAACGAATGTCAAGAATTAGTACTATACTGGGATGGAAAATTGCTCCCAGATCTCACTGGAATTGAGAAGGTTGATCGACTAGCAATTATAGTAACTTTCCAAGGCAAGGAGCAACTGTTGGGAGTCCCTGAAATAACCACATCATCAGGAGAAGACCAAGCCATGGCTGTTTATCAAGCAGTTGAAAAGGGGGAATATTTGATAAAATTCAAGCACTATGCTGTGATACCACACGTAGCAACTTAGGAAGGATAAATGGTGCCTGTACCAATCTGGAAAACATGTTTAATCGCAATCTGTTGTATCTCCCTTGTCGTCACCATATCTTTGAGCTAATTTTGAAGGGATGTTTTGACTCTCTAATGAGTGCAACTTCTGGCCCAGAGATGACACTTTTCAAAAGGTTTGGAGAAACCTGGACAAAACTCGATAAAGCAATGTATAAAATTGGTGACAATGAAATACCCGATGATGTACGCTTAACCGTGCTCGACTTTCTTGAACAACACCTTTCTTCTCATAAACAACAGCGGGATGATTACCGAGAACTGTTAGAACTATGCATGATCTTTCTTGGCGGGATTCCTAAGAGCGGGATATCATTTCGTAAGCCAGGAGCTGTAAGTCACACTAGGTGGATGTCAAAATCTATTTATGCGCTCCAGATTTACTTATTTCAGAATCAATTTGAGTTATCCGAAAAGAAGAAGAGCTCTTTACGAAGATTATGTATTTTTCGTGCTAGAATTTACGTTCAGGCTTGGTTTCTCTCTCCGGAGGCAGTTAAAGCTCCGTATCATGATTTTCAATTCATTCAGAAGTTGATCAATTATCGGGAAATTGATAGAGAAATAAGTGAAATTGCTCTAAAAAATTTTTCAAATCATCTCTGGTATTTGGCTCCCGAACCTATGGCTCTATCCTTATTTGATGATACTGTTCCGCTCACAGTGAAGAGAAATATGGTAGAAATTTTGTTGGAAGCAGATACAGATGAAGAACTGGAGCAAGAAGAAAACCAACAAAAAAGATATACTCCACATCAAAATAATTTTTCTTTATTTGTAAACAACGAGTTTTTGTCATTTGTAACACCTGTAACAAAATATTTCTTCACCCGATTTTCTATTAATTCTGATTTTATCAGCAAAGATCCTTCAATATGGAAAGATGATCCTAGTTATATAAGAGGAAAAGAAAAAATTGAGAAATTAAGTGTTGTGAATGATGCTGCAGAAAGAGGTATCAAATTAATTCAGGAATATAATAATATTCTCACAAAAGATGAAAGTGAAAAACAATTCGTTTTGCATATCGTAGCTGAAGACCGCAAAAGATACCCTAATGCTACCAAATCCTCACTTAGGAAACAATAAGGTAAAATATTTATTTGTTTATATTATGTTTTGACTCTACAGAAACTGTTTGTCAAAAAAAATTTTTTTCTCTAATGATTTTTGTGTTATTATTAAAAACTGCAATCTTTTTAAAAAATTCACGAAATTTCAGATACTGAATAAACTTTAAGTCATTTGCGGCACTCCTAGAAATTGTTCAAATGAATTGAAATTTGGTACAGAGTGTTTTTTTGTTCATTGGAACAAGATAGGGGGGTGGGAGCAAGGAAATTTTAACTTTGGAAAAATGCCATATAGTTAAGGGCCACCCTAGTGTACATGTTTTGGGAGCAGAAAAAAGGTGGACGTTTTCGCACTCGTACTTAATTCGGCAATTCCTAAAATATTGTGTTAAATAAACAATCCAATTTACTCGAAATTTGTACGAACAATAAAACAAATTCTGAAAAGGTTTTAAATCTCAGACCGACCGTAATAGTATACTCTGAGGCGACAAAATTAATTAAGTCGTTAGTTGAGGTAAGTGAGTTACCCCCCTTCATCTGAAATATGCATGTGGCTCTTATACTTTTTTTGCGTTGTATCATGTCACATTTCATCACAGTGAATGGTTTTGCATTTATTTGGGCTTCATGGAACTTTTTACTAGGTCGCAGAACTTCTTCCAAAAAACATTTTTTTAACGAGTTCAAGTAACATTTCTCAAAGAAGTATTTCAAGATTAAACTTAATCATTTCTTTAATGTTCATGAAGTTTTTTTTTTTTTTTTTGTATACTTAAACCTAAAAACTGCATCAGGAATTTTTGCACAAAGCGTTATTACTAAGTGTTTAAGGGGAGGGGATCACACTTGCCCCATAGTTTTTTCCTATAAGGGGTAAGCAGGTCCGCTCATAGTAGTTGAGATTTTAAAGTGAAAAGAGCAACTATAATGACGAAATTTCTAGGATGAAATAAAAGATAGTTGTGGAGACCTAGAATTGTGTGCGTGATGTTATCATTACTTTTATTTTTGCATGTCAAACTTAAGATACAATTTTTAATGAAACGTGAAAGGCTAAATTTGTGTATCTGCATGAAGAAGTAATATCTGCCAATGCAATTTATTTGCTCTTTTAAACTTAAATGCATGAAAGTTGTATTTTCAGAATGTAATTCCAACAAGAAGTTCTGTCAAGAACTAAACGAGCCTACTTTCCCGTACATCGACATCGGCATTCTCGCATCTGATCATTATTCTCTTGATTATCTGAGACTTAAAATTATGTCAAACATACCTTTTTAGCAATTAGAGCTGATTTCGAAAAGCAAAATATACCCTTTTCATCAGATGAAATAGACACGTAAAAAGTAATTAACGAATAAATAAAGTTTTGTCGCACCTTTTAAAGAGTGTAACTGTTACAGTTCCTCCGTAGAAAAAATCCTCAATCGTTTTCGAAAAAAAAAAAAATAATAATAATAATAAAATGAACAAATAAATAAATAAAAGTACAAAGAGCATCAAAACACATTTTATCAAAGAAAGGAAAAAAAAAGAGAAAAAAAACTCGTCCGTTAATAAAATGTCTCGAATTTCACTTTTAATCTGTTGCCAGTTGTTAAATATAAATAAAGAATAAAATGTTCTCGTGAATGAAAAATTTTTGTTACAAAAAAAAAAACATCGTCAGCCAAAAAAAAAAAAAATAATAATAATAATAATAATAATAATAATAATAATAATAATAAATAAAATAAAACAAATGAATAAATAAACAAAAAATCGTCTGCAAAGTCAGTCATTTTTTTTCTGAGCCTGCATTTCCGCCATGTTTGCGGAGTCGGAGTCGGAATCAGAGTCCTCACAGAAGATTACTCAGAAAAGTACGTTCCAAACATTGTTTATCAAAACCATTTTCTTACAAAGTTAGTTTGAAGGAAATCCGACTTTAAGTTCAGGATCAACATTCAACTTAAATTCCCCGTAGACGCTAATGTTAATTTTTTTTTCTGAACGGTTCAATATTGAACGAAAAATGGTTCAAATCAAAAAGCGAAGTGTGGGAATGTATGGGAAAATCTCTCCGAGATCTTTCAAACAAAAAAAAAGGTTATTCCATGCGGACTGTTCACTCAAAAGTTATTAGGTGGGGAAAGGTTGCTTGAACGGTTCAATGTTGAACGAAAAATTGTTCAAATCGAAAATGTAGATACGGGAATGAAGTATCCTTGAAAAGATCTTTCGAACAAAAAAAAGTTTATTCAAATCGGACTGTTCACTCAAAAGTTAGCATCGCGGGACAAGTTGTTTGAACGGTTCAAAGTTGAACCAAAAATTGTTCAAATCGAAAAATCAAATATGGGAATGAGCTGTACTCGCCGAGATCTTTCCAACAAAAAAACGTTTGTCCAAATCGGAATGTTCATTCAAAAGTTATTAGGGGGGACAGACAGACCGACCGACCGACCGACAGACCGACACACAAATTCCCCATCTCAATACCCTACTTTCAAATTTTTAATTTTTCGATATTCATTTTACCTTTTTATTTTTTTAACATGGCGATATTTTTTTAACTTGGCGATATTTTTTGGATTTGGCGATATTTTTTAGATGCATTAAGCTACTTTTAATACTTTTTTCGTCTTTCTTTTATTTTTAACAGGAAAGTAGGAAAAAAAGCATAAAAACTCCCGTGCTTCATTCTTCATCTTCATTTTAGGTTAATTTGCTTACTTGATAAAAATTTAAATTTATCATAATTAATGTAACTGGTCTAATATTTTATGAAATTTCAAGCAGTAGACATTTTGTTACAAAAATTCTCACGAAAAGCACACACAAAAAAGAATTCTATTACCTTTTTCATCTTCATAATTTTAATGCATACACAAAGGATCAAATCAATATACATGATTTTGAAAACGTTGGTTTACAGATTTCTATAGTATAAGCACATTTTACTGTACACAAAGTTATTTTTGTTTACATATCAAATACGACTGTTTGGATTGCACTTCAGAAGATTATAAATTTCTATACAAGTAGTAACTGGACAAGAGAAAATAGTATCTTAGCTATCTAAGACACTTTAACACAATTAAGCTCGATTTTTTTTATAAACTGAATCATCATATTTACAAAAACAAAATAAGTAAAATGGACAGCTACAAAAATTTCTTTAAGTAAATGCTTCTTTTTTTAACAAAAAAAAATTCAAAACAATATATTTTTATTCCCGTGTAAAAAGGATTTTTCTGCATATTTAAGTTATAGTATTTTTTACTGAATTTATAACAAGAACTAGTAACACACTTCAAAATTTTCCAAATGTAGAACAAAGGTAGCTTAAGTATTAAAAAACCGATTCGAAGTTCTATATTTTCCAGAAGAAGTGACCAATAATAGTTTAGCAAATGATTAGCGTACCCCAAAACTGTACATAGTATAACTGAAGAAATCCATTGTAAATTTGTTACTCAGCAATTTGCATTTGCTCAGCTGTACAACGGCACTACTGCTTATGTACATTTAAAATCTGCTGGATACAATGAGCAACTTGTTCTCGCTAAAGTTAGTGTCTGTTACACTCTAACTACAGTAAGGGAAAACCTAACCTAGCAGCATCGTTATGCTGTGATTTGGATATGCGTAGCCTTCCCAATGCTGCCAAGTTATGATTGCCCCAACTATAGTATTCCTTTAGTTGCTTGTAAAAATCATTTCAAAAATTTTCAACTCCCGACTCCATAAGAAAATTAAGATCCACAATAGTGAAGCTCGCTCTAGACAAGTAGGGGAGAGTGGTAATGAATGGGCCACTTTTTGGTTTTGAATTTTTGTATTTTTTCTAACACTTTGTTTTAACTCTAAATTGGTGTTTTAGTTACTTTACTTATCTGGCTATCTAAAAAAGTCATAAAAGTTGGATTAGCACCTGTCTATAATGAATTATAATAGAAAATAAAAATTTTGAAATTTGGCCCATTCAACCCCACCTATGGGGTTGAATGGGCCATCGAAGGTAATGAATGGGCCACTAAATGAATTCAATAAAAACATGTGGATTTAATCTTTTATTTGCTGAATATGACAAAATAAATGTGGCACTTGACATGATGATACAAAATCATACAGATTTAAAATTATATAAACATCAAAACTGATGCAATTAAAATAAAACTGATGCATACCAATTGTAGCAGAAAAATGACTAAATAATGAGATTGTAAGAAATAAATAACATCAAATATATATTAAAAAAATAACAGATAATACATACTATGATTTAACAAAATTTATATATTTCAAAAATAATACTAAAAATCACTTTCAAAAACTTCATCTTCATTTTCAAACTTGTCAAAATTCAATTTTTTTTTTTTAATTTACTAGACATCGGGAATAAGAAATATCTAACTTAAGTTACCAAGAAAGAAAATGAAATTGTACTGCGAGAAATATATTATGAAGGAGAGAAGGGGGGCTTTTGTAAGCCACGCACTGCGACCAGAGGTCTATTGTACTATGGGAATGTAATATAGATCTGCAAATTATATTTAGAAGTTACTACAAACCTATTTTGACGACAGTAATCGTAATATATCTATGACAGTAAGTTGTGTTTCATATTAATGCGAAAATCCAAAGAAAAATAAGAAAAACAATATTTAGGTGGCCCATTCATTACCATGCCATAGTGGCCCATTCAGCCCCACCTATACTTTTGGAATACATTTAGGTTTTTGAGTACATTGAATTTAGATAACATCAAAATACATCTTAAGATTAGTTTATAGATATGGAAAGACTAGCTTATACATATGTATGCAGTGAAATACTTGGTACATTTTAGCTAGGAAATGTTTTACTAAAAAGGGAAAAACTTACTTTTTAGTCAGATTCTTGACCATGCCACTCTAGTTTGAAAATGGATCAGCGCAAACGAATGAAAATTGGATAAGTTTAGTAGAACAAATAACTACATCTATTGGTGGCATGAAAAAAAAATTCATGCAAATACTTTTTCATATTTTGTTAGTGGCCCATTCATCACCATGGCCCATTCATTACCACTCTCCCCTACGAAACGAAAAGAGTTCATATAAATTATGTGTCGGTGGACTTTTGCTAAAAAGTAAAGAATAAAGGTTTTTGCCATGTGATTTCCCAATCCGCTGTTTTAATATTTCATTAACACAGAAAAAAAGAAGTCTCAGCATTTGTCTCTTTTTTACATAATTATTAAATATTCCATTCCTTAAAATAAGTAGAGAAGGAAAAAAATTGACGTGTGCCATGTTTGTGAGTTTAGCGACATTTTGACGATGTGACATTCTTTATAAAAGATGAAACAACTCTTTGACCGAAATGATGAGGCCGAAAAAGAGGCAACATTCATAGCAAACCATTCTAAATTTATCGTCTGCAACATTTCTTTTACTACATTGTAATTTATTACAATATAAATTGCAGTAAATATCTTGAGTGAGAGAATTTGATTTTTAATTTATTGTTTGCTGGTTGATTTCTGTTGATGTTTATTGTTTTTATTATCATTGTGAAGAATAACATACGAAATTTCGGTGAGTAATACTTAAAAGTTTTAGAATCAATTGAATTTTTTTAAGTGCTCCAAACATATTTTCGCTATGTGGTTAGTTAATATTGGAATGTAATTTGCAGCAGTTACTGCTTTTGGTGGCGGAAAAGTAAAATGAGAAGATTTACGTTCTTTATTGTAACCCTACTCTCGCCAATTTTTAATTAAAATGAACTATCGATTTCGTTGCAGTCTTTGACCAATGGCTGTTCAAAGAGGTAAAACCAAGGTTCACCCACTTTTTTAGAATATGACGTGTCCAATAAGACATCTGCCTCGACATCACAAAAATTAAAATATTTTCACTCGTTGGCTAATTTCTCAAATTGGGTGAATTATTCAAGCTATGCTAGAACCAATAACAAATTTGCGAATCTGTTCTTCAGTTTTCTTTTACTTATCAACCCTTCATAAAAATTAACGATTCTAAAAAAAGGAGGAGTCAAGTGCCATCTCGTCAAAGCCAGACTTTATACTGCCGTGGTAAGCACAAAAGTTGTATCTGCACGTTTTAACAAAATTGAGTTATCGCTACCAATTGGCTCTTTGTGACGTATTTTATCAACAAACAAAATGATTTGGTCATTTGAGAACGGGGAATATTTTTAAAAAAATTCTGAAAAAGTTTCATCTGAATCAAATACGTGGTGGCACAAAACTTTAAAGAGTTATATCTCAGTTTAAGCTCGACTGCAGATACCACTTTTGCGCTTAGCACGGCAGTAAAACGCAAGACATATATAAATTCCATACAAATTGCCAGGAATCTTCAGCTCCCATCCATTGGTTTTCGTATTAAGAGCACAGCGGAAAAGTTGACTTTACATTTTAAAAGAGTCTTTCTGAGTTTTATCCTTGTAAAAACGGAAAACTTTTGATGCAATTTCGCAACCGAAATTTTACTATTCGAGCAATTTTTTTTACTCCCGTTGGAGAAACAATAAGTTACTCTTAGAACGTCGACAACTCAATTGCTTTGTGTGATACGAGCCAATTCTTTATACTGTGTGGTAAAAAGCACATTTACATGAAGAACTTCTCGATGATTGCATGTAATCATGTAATCAAAATTAAAAACCTGCATTTTTAACTTATTTGAATCAACAACCCTTCTTTACAAAACATCCGATTCGAATTAACTAGAGTCCACCGAAAGTTTAAAAGAATCATGATGATGAATTATCGATTCGTGGCTTGGGTATTGTGTAGATTAAAATAATGTCCTTTTAAATTTAGCAGTTCTTGGTGAGTTCCCTTTTCAACTATGCGACCTTTGTGTATCACCATGATGACATCTGCATTCTGTATCGTGCTGAGCCTGTGGGCAATGACTAAGCAAGTTCTTCCAGTTCTTGCTTTATCTAACGCTTCCTGAACAACCTGAAATCAAAATTAGAAACGAAATGAGTGTAAAAACATATTATAGAAAGTTTTCCTTTTACATTGAGCACTTAATAAAAACAAATTTGAAGTTCTGTAAATATTTATTTGTACTTTACTTACCATTTGTACTGTGTGGAATAAAAAGGATGAAATAAATAATTGCAGGGCAGGAAAAAACAACGTGATAAGTTTTTCAAATAATGTTTTGTCTTGCTTTGTAAAAAGATAAACATATGTGTTTTACAACTTTCCTTTTTGTTCTCACTAGAGAAAAAAATGAGACACAGTTAAAGAGCGGATTTTAATGGCTGTAAATGATGATTGTTTCTATAAACACAATGCTAGCGTCTGTGTGAAATTCACTATATCTCCTTTCTGAATCTCGTTTGTTTGAAACTTTAACATTTCTACTAATAATAAAGCTGAAGGTGGGTCTGTCTGTCTATGACCCGCGTAGCGCCAAATCTGTTCGATCGATTTTTTTAAAATTTGGCACAAAATTAGTTCGTAGCATGGGTCAGTGCGTCTTGAAGCGGTTTTCCGAAAATTCTATTTTGTTCTTTTTCTCTTCCAATTCTTAGCTCATTTTTCATACAAATTCAAAGAAATATTTCATACACATTTTCAAGTCTTATGTCATTCGAAAGCTTAAAATTTTCTGCTAAAAATGATATCAATTAGGAGTTTCTACGAGCATTAGGCAGGGATTCAAGTGAAACAGCACTGCGATCGCTTCGAATTGCAATTGCTACTGGAAGTGAATTACATTATCATCAACTTAACTTGGCATGACGTCACTACGGGTGGAGCCAATAAGAGCTCACAAGCACTCAGTGATCTCCTCTTATTCGCCAAGTAGGCTGTGACGTTATCTAGCTCGTTTTTCATAGGCAAACGTCACGCTGACGTCACGATGTTTTTATCAAGAAACGTTCTAATGTAATTCATTTCCAGTAGCGATTGTAATGTGCGATCGACTGTTTCACTTGAATCCCTGCCTTAGAAGAGTTGTAATAATTGTTTTTAGAATTCCGGAAATTCAAGGCTTACCTAGAGCAAAGCAAGCCAAACGATTCCAAAATGGTTAAGCTGGAGAATAAAATTTGAAAATAAAGATAAAATGAATTATTTTATCACAACCAGAAATGAGCTTTCATGTTGTTACCATGGTTACGTTTTAATACCTTTTTTTTTTTTTTTTTTCGTTCTTTTTCCCTTAGGCAGGAATTCAAGTGAAACATGCGATCGCAAATTACAATCGCTACTGGAAATGAATTACATTAGAACGTTTCTTGATAAAAACATCGTGACGTCAGCGTGACGTTTGCCTATGAAAAACGAGCTAGATAAAACGTCACAGCCTACTTGGCGAATAAGAGGAGATCACTGACTGCTTGTGAGCTCTTATTGGCTCCACCCGTAGTGACGTCAGTGTCAAGTTAAGTTGATGATAATGTAATTCACTTCCAGTAGCGATTGCAATTCGAAGTGAATGCAATGGTGTTTCACTTGAATCCCTGACTTAATAATTTTGAAAATGTATTCGTTTTTGTAGCAATCCAAACTCCTAGCCTTATTAAAATAAGTTATTGAACTGTCGGAAAAAATTGTCCTTTTTTTATTTTCTCAGTTTTTAAAGAATTAAAACTCTATAAATTATAAAAATATCGTATAAATTGCGATATTGCAACATTCTCACTAAAGTGTGTCACTTCGAAAAACGTATTTCGTTTTTGAAGTTAGGAAAGAAAACTTTCTTCTCTTTTTAAACTTTGGTAAGATTTCTGTTGGTGTCTGTGAGCAACAAAATTTTTCTTATTTTCTCTTTTGGCTTATTTTTGTGCACCTCCCCTTGGGGTTGCATTCGAATGTCCCCAAGGGGGGTTTTACCCCTTTTATGGGGTAAATCAGTGTTTATTTCAATACAGACAAAAGGGTTATGAATTGCCGCAACTACTTGCGATATATCGCCAATCTTTTGGTCGCCAAGTGTTTGACGCCAGTTTGTCGATATATCGACAAATTTGGCGATTTTTTTTTATTTGAGTTCAATTTGGCGCCATTGGCGATATTTTGCGAAAAATCCACTGAATGTTGTTAAAATCGGCTATATTTAGGAGATTAATCATTGTAAAACTTTTTTTTGCCTTGTTTCGTGGCAAACTAGGGATGTAAATGTTGGAATTGTTATCTTGCTCACTCCAAGCACTAAGGCACATACTAAGAAATTTACACGTAAAAGGAAGTAGTGTGGAGTCCATACCAGATTTTTATATCATACTTTGAAGGAATTATAGTTGAATTATAACTAAAAAAGAGTATTTTTTTCTGCTATATCAATTATTTTTCAAATGAACTTTTTCTTTTATACCACGGGCAAAGTCGTGTGGATACCGCTAGTCAATAATAAAACAGGGAAAGTGTCATAAATCTCGTATACGGCTGTTTTGAGGCAATGGCCTTACAGAGATAATGACTTCAACTCTGTTGGAGAAGCTTTATTTAGCCTCAACAACTGTACTAAGCTAAAAACCTCCAGATATCTAGAAAACGAACTTTTTATGTTCTGCACTATATATTCATAGAATAACCTCGATACAACCATGGGAAAGAGAAATA
>JAXGGA010023740.1:0-13016 GCA_038373865.1 Uloborus plumipes | reverse complement strand
AAAACAAATAAAAATTAAATATTCAATTTCTTTAGGAAAAAAATCGATAGTTTTTTGAATATTAAAACATAATAATTATTCAAATAAAATGTCGTTAAATTATTTTTTTTATATAATCATGAATGTTACTTAATTTTACTGATGTAATAATTCTTTCAAAATTTTGATGTGTCTTTAGAACTCATTGCAATTTGTATTTGTGTCGTTTATTGTAAAAATTGTGTATCTTCGTATATTTTTAAAAGGCATATTTGTTTGCTAAATGGAATCACAATTTAGTTCCATCTTTTAGTTTAAAAGCGAAGCAAAGTGCATTTCAAAAGGTAATTATCTAGTGACTAATAGTAGCTGAGCACGAATATTTTTGTTATAAGGAAATATTTGAGAAGCGCTTTACATAATAAGGCATAGTAAAATCATTTACAAGGAGCAACACCACTTTTACAATGACCTACACCTTTGTTGAATGAATTCTCACAAGAATTGCGTGCTCTAACTGAATAATAGACTAACATTACGCTTCAGAACAGATAACGATTATGATCCAATCAGTGATGTACATAGCGACCCCCAAGGACGCGGGGGGGGGGGGTTGCTTCACACTCTCCAAGGTCTCCGTACCTACCACACCTCGTGGTCTAACCGGGATGGGGCCCTGAAGAGCACTCTGTTCCTTTGATCCAGATCAAGGGCCGAGCAAGCCCCTGGTCCAGTACAAGTAAAATAGTTCACCAATAATTAAAAGAGACCCTCCCGCCCCCACATCCTGATATAAGGAATGAAAAAAATATGTACATAATTAAAAAACATAGTAAAATATCTAGCCAAACAGAAAATCCAGTTCAATTCCCTCACAGAAAAAAAAACTTAACTCAAACACGCAATGTGTAATTCATACCAATCAGTGACGTACATAGCGACCCCAAGGACACGGGGGGGGGGGGGCAAGATCTTACGTGGGAACGAACCTAGGTGGGTATATAATAACCCACACGAATCTCAACTGGCACGATCTCCTAACTCCATTGTATGAAAGGTCTATGTATGCTACTGGATCCAATCAATCTTCTTTTATCGCTCTTTATTTCACATTTTTTGCCTTACTTTGTTTTTCCAGAAAATAATGTTTTGTTCTATAAAATTTTGCTCCTAGCAAGAATACGGGACTTTAGCCGTCCCGTATCAAGGTTCCTCGGGACGCGGGACAGTTTTTCAGAAACGGGACAGTCCCTTGAAATCCGAGACGTCTGGCAACCCTGCTCGTCAACGTTTGTTCATTGTCTGTGGCGGCTCGATCACCATCCGGTGGTTGGGAGCCTAAATTGACTATATGCCACCGAATACGGCGCAAACCCGGGTGACAGTTGAGAATTTCAATGGTATTTTTATCAATTTATATTTCTGTCTGGTTATGGCTTCACACACTCCAAGGTCCCCGTACCTACCACAACTCGTGATTTAACCAGGATGGGGCCTGAAGAGCACTGTGTTCTTTTGATCCAGATCAAGGGCCGAGCAAACCCCTGGTTCAGTACCAGGACGAGGGGTTTCACTTGGAGGACTTTGTGACTACGATCCTTATTTAAGGGTCGCCGAGCCACCATTTGTAATCGCGGTGGATCTTTGATCGGCTGGGATCGAACCCGGGACCCTCCGATCATGAGTCCGACGCCTTACCGACCGAGCTACCATGGCCCTAGTTAAGGCTTCAAAGCACAGTAACAGGTCCTTTGCATTTCAAAATAGTTCACCAAATAATTAAAAGAGACCCTCCCCCCACGTCCTGATATAAAAAATGAAAAAAATATGTACATAACTAAAAAACATAATAAAATATCTAGCCAAATAGAAAATCCTGTTCAATTCCCTCACAGAAAAAAAAAACTTAACTCAAATACACAATGTGTAATTCATATGAAATCACTTAAACAAAATGAAATACCATAAGAATAATGGCAACCTTTCTTAAATGTTAAAAAAAAAGTGAAGAAAATATGCGATAAAAGCAATCGTGTATATTTTGATGAATTAAGACGAGCTATAAGCAAAACGAAGAGTCACAGGTTTTGAAGAAAATAAATACCTTTGTGCGATAGATGTGAAGTTTAAATCCAACGTTAACGATGCACAAATATACAGGTATACTGCAGACACGTGTTTCGGGGCTACAAGGAGCCCCTTTTTCAATGCAAGAAGTGTGAGCTTTAGGATGAAGAATCATCCGATAAAAGCTTTTATTCGGCACTGCCGATTAATCGGTGAATCCCTCGTTTGTACAATTTGTTACCGCATGGAGAAACTTGAAATGACGAACCTGTTTAAAATCTATATAAAAATATATGTATAAACACATATAAAATTTTAAGCTTTTGGTGCTAAAAACTAATTCTTGTTCCTCTCTGGGAGTTATTAACGATACCTCAAACTACATCTTACTTAAAAACAATACAAGTGACCCGTGATCAACAATCGTAATTACTTAGCCCGTTGGCCTCATTATCTGTTACTGAAATGAGATAAAGATAAATATACTAAAAAAATGATAGTAATTAATTTCATGTTTGCCTCAAAGTAGCCTTCTCTCAACATTTTCGTTATGATCATTATTTATATTGCTGATTCGCAGGAACTACGTTTTATTGTTTATTACAATGAGTTTAGTATTTAATCATTTAATAGGGAAATTCACCGAAATTCGCTGTTTTTTGCCCATAACATTTTCTTCTATAATGAACCAATATGGTCATGGTCAATCAAAGGAATGGAACCTAAGTTAGACCATCCTCCATCCAGTAAAAAAATATACTTGCAAATCTGTTCACTCAGTGAGACGCTAATGAGCTAACAAATAATAAATTACCATTCATCATAAAATTCTTGCAAATCTTTCATATGAGACGTATGAGCTAACAAATAATAAATTACCATTATTTTTCTTCACTTAGAAGATATATATATATATTTATATATATATATATATATATATATATATATATATATATATAATATATATATATATATATATATATATTATTTTTTTTTTTTTTTTATATTTTTTTTTTTTTTTCAAATTTATATGGGACCAACTTTAGAGTCTAATAAAAAAAAATAGAATAATCGAAATTGAACTACTCTGTAAAAAGTCCCCCGAGCTGCGCCCGTGGTGTCACCTATTGAAAGTAAGACAGAATAGAATGAGAAGGGGGAAAAACTCTTTTTTCACATATTTGAAGAAGAAAACATGCATGAGAACAGTTCTGAAAACTTTTTATGCATATGCATTTCTCACAATTATTAGTTTTAACTTTTTAAACCAAAAAATCTCTGGTAGAGAACTGAGATGCAAGGCCGCGCTATCTGTTGACAGAAAAGAAACACAATAGCAACTAAACAAAAAGCACACATAATATATTGGGAGGATAAAGAAAATATTGAAAGTAAATTTAAAAATAACTATTTTTTCATGCATTACTCAAAAATTCCAAATTTTATGATTTTTTTTTTTCATACTGCATCGATTAATCTCAATGAACTAGTTTTTTTCCCCACGATTTTTTGGGGAATGTGAATACTTTATTTGATTTTTCTGAACAACCATTTTCAAATTTTATTTAAATGTCTCTGATATGCAAGGTATATAATTGAAACAAAAAGTGAGCAACATGTTATGTTTTGTGAATCGTTTTAAAAATCGTTTCTAAATTGAATCGCTAACATTATGTTTAGAATCTTTCATTATAACTCATGACAAGGTACCTAATGTTAATGAAAAGGGAACGAAATATTATGGTTTAAAAACTATTTTAAACCTCCTGCGGTTGGGTAGTTCCGGAGTTACATGATAAATGGGCGAGATATCTCATCAAAATTTGAAAAAGGTGGTTTTAAAAATTCTTTTCATGCTGCTATGTGGTCAGTTTATTTGCCATGGATTCTTTTAACTCATTACAAGGTGCGTAATTTTCATAAAAAATCAGAGCACTATCATGCAATATCACTTTTCTTTTTTAACTACTAAATAGAACTGTTTTATTTGCAATCTGGTATTTAAGATCAAGTAAGTAATCTTATTTTGAATTGAGCGATGTGTTTTGTTTTATTAAGAGTTTAATTTTTTTTCTAAATTTAACTGTTTACTAGTTTATTGATAATCTTTTATTTTAATAATTACAAGGCATGTTATTTTAAGCGAAAATGCGAAAAATGCTATATTTTATTAATCTTTTTCAAAAATTTTCCCTAAATGTATGTAATTGAAAGGAAAAAATAATAAGATAAGGATAAGATAAGGTGTTTTTTTTTTTTTTTGATAAATCTTTTTCAAAACCTATTCTGCAATGAATTACTTCAGCAGTTTTTTTTACAATCTCGTATTTTAACTCATTACGAAGCATACGTAATTTTAATTAAAAGTGAACGATGTTATGCTTTATTAACCTTAAAAAACATTGAAATGTTGTTACTGTTTATTTGCAATTGCTTCTTTAACGAATTACAAGGTGCGTAATTTTTACGAAAAATCAGAGTAATATTATGTTGCGTCAGCTTTTTTTTTTTTTTTTTAATCCTAATTAGAAATTTTTTGTTTGCAATTTTTTATCTCAAATCAAAATTAAGTAAGTAATTTTATTGAGAATAGAGGGAAATGTTATCTTTCATTTAGTGTTTTAAAAACTGTTTCTAAATTTAATTGATTAAACAGTTTATTTTTAATATTTTATTTGAATTCCCGATAAAGCCTAGAAATTTTCAGATTAAGTGAGGGAAATTTTATGTTTTATCAGATCGTTTGAAAATTGTTTCCGCATTGAATTGTTTTACTAGTTTATTTACGATGTTTTGTTCTTAATCAGTAAATAAATATGTGAAATTTATTTGCGAACATTAGTTTATTTATGACTTTATTATATTAAATTTATATTATATTTATGTTTTTATTCTATGTTTATACAACACAATTATACAAGTAAGTTAATCTCTGACGTTAGATAAGTGATGAAAATGCCAATTTGTAAACTTTTGGTTGGATATTTACTGTATTCTACTTCTAATCCGCATTTAAAAAGTCAAAAAAAAAAAAAAAAAATTGAAATCGGCGATTTCATGATGTTTTTGAAAAGTGAACTTTAGCATATCTATATATTTGATCAAAGTGAATAAATATGCTTTAAACAAAATTCAGAGAATAAATAAATATTTGTAGTGCAAATTTCTATCTGACAATAATTGCACCAAATACCTAGTACTGGACAACAATAAGATATTAAAAATTGCCAAAATAATGTTCGCTATTACTTATGATATGTACGTATCTAATTTGCTTAATTGTTAATAGATGGCGCCACGGAAATCCTTATGTCAGGATTAAGTAAAATAGTCAAGCAAAGCAAATACTGCACTAAATTTTCCTTTCATCACTGGAAATTGGTAAAAAACTTACCATCTCAATAACACTGGACGATTTTTCGTCGTTGACGTTTTTTCCTGTCACCTTGATTGTTGTTGCTCCCAAGGACAGAACTTTTCTGGAATTTTTAAAGGAAAATCACTATTCAACCGTTAATAATTCATGATATAATGGATTAATTAACGTGTCAAAAAACATAATTGAATATGTTTCACACCATTGACACTCGTGTACTTCTATAAAGGAAATAAAAATAAAATTCAAAAATGAAATTGCCACTTCCTTCAGTTTTGAATTTTAATTTGCATTTAATTATAAACTTCAGTAATTCTAAATAAATAGAAAGAAATATTTAATAATACTGCTAACATAATTTTAATGTTATAACCAAATGCCATCGTATTTTTAAATGTACTTCAAAAATATTATTAGGAAAAGAAAACCCGAATGCTTATAACCAACTATACTTTCCGACAATCAATGCAATTTCAGAATATTAAAGATACATCAATAAAGTCATATTGTTTTTGCAGATGATTTTCTAACTTGGAGATAAGGAAATTTTTTTTCTTGGAAGGAAGGCAAAAAGAGTTGTCCATCACTATTTTTACACCTTTAATAACTGCTTATTACAGGTATAAATTAAAAGTAGACTTGAAGAAAAATGGGTACTAATTATTCTATTCTGAAAGATATTATTAGGCAGCGAGAAGCAAATGGATGCTAGTGTTTTTTTTTTTGAGTATTGAGTGAAAATTTACCAACTAGTGGTGGGCAAACAGATTCTTTTGAGTGAGTAAATTGGAGTGGCTTGCACACAAAGAAATAATCGATATTTTTTAGCAATTCACCGACTCACTTGCAAAAAAAAAAAAAAAAGAATTAAATAAGAATTACGAATGATGTGTGCGTAATTTTAATTAATTTGAGTGAACTAGTTCGTTCAGTTCATCGCGGTCTTATGAACTAGGTCAACTAAACTAAACTAATATATTTATACGTCTGTGAAACTGGTTTTTTGCTGTCTTTGGCGAAATTTACATAGAGTGTACACTCGTTGACCTTCGTTGGTTTTATTTAAAAGCATTATTATTTTTAATAAGGTCTTCGCGTGTGCTTTCATTACTGCTGTATGAAATACCTTATTGATACTATTATTTTTTTAACCATCTTATTTTCCTTAACTCGCAAGAGATGGCGCTGCAACACCAAAGCGCTGCTTGTAAGAAATTCTTTAGTTAAATATTTAAAATTAATACTTCTGAGCAGTGTTTTCAAATGATTACGTTTCCTCTGTTGCTTTCGCAGATGCGAAGACGTTTCTAAACAAAATCAATTTTATTTTTTATAACCACAGGATCTCTTGAAAGTTAAATTTGGGATGAAGGGTCACAGTGGCGCACCCAGGTTTGTTTTCTGAGAGGGGTTCCGACAGGAACTCCGATAAATATTTCTAAACTGATGTCTTGAAAACGAAATTTAAGGGGGTCAAGGCAGTAAAAGGATGACTGGAGGGAGGCTATGTTTGGTGACTTGAAAGTAGCAGGTGGCATGGAAAAGGTTTAAAGTAGGCAAGGAAGAGACCTACTGTGTGGGCCAATCCTAACATGGTAGGGGTCTTACGGAGCGCCTTTTCTTGTCGGTAGGGGAGGAGAGTCGCTAAAAGCGAGAAGGCCATAGGCCTCGATGTGTCGTAAATTTCCAGTCGTAATCGATTGTTTTTGAATGTAATTGACTACAATACTAATTGGTTGAACTAATATTTCGTTCGGATATCGTATGCTAAATTTTTATGATCTGTTTGTTTTGTTTTTCTCTTACTTTTGAATAAAATTGTTCCCTTAACTAGATAAATGTTGCTTATGCACACCTTTTTTTTTTTCAAAGAAGAACTTCCCAATTATTTACCTAAAAGCGAAATGCTAACAATAAAATTTACTACACAATGAGTGACTACACATCTTAATGCACCAAATTTGGCGTTAGTTTTATGTGCGATACACATCGTTTTTGACAGAAACTTTTACTAGGGCGAATCAAATAATTTATTTGTTTTTCTTTTGAAAGAATTATTCAAGTAAACGCTACCGGCAATTTTATGTAGGAACGTGACGTGCGCGAATGCGAGAAAGAAATAAATGTGAGCGGTGCAAGAAAGAAACAAATATTTCTTGTTGTGCGGTGACAACACTTGCTCCAAAATAGCAGATACATCGGTCTCCCCAATTATAGAGGTTAGGTGCAGTAGCGTAGCTATGGGGTCCAGCGCCCGTGGCGAACCTATGAAATTGCGCCCCCCCCCTAAAGGCCGGGCTGACGGAAAGTCACGGGAGGTCATTGTGACCACCTAAAATTTTCTTACTCCAAAAATTTTGATTTGTTTATTCAGAAAATTTGTTGACCATGTTGCAACTTTTTTCTTTTCTTAAGCGTATTTAGCGATGATCAGGGTGTTCCCTCTCATTTTCTATATACATGATATATCTCCTTGTTCGTATTATTGGATAAAATTCGAATTTAATTAGACATTTTG
Source organism: Uloborus plumipes (assembly GCA_038373865.1). Taxonomy (NCBI): domain Eukaryota; kingdom Metazoa; phylum Arthropoda; class Arachnida; order Araneae; family Uloboridae; genus Uloborus; species Uloborus plumipes. Next base: position 5,076 of record JAXGGA010023740.1, on the reverse strand, counting down.
AGACAAATCGAAACTCAACAAAAAAGATTTATTTATTAATTTATTTTTTAAACATAGCATTTAACCTTCTATACCTAAACATCGAAGTACAGACAGCGTTTGAAAACGTTACTCTTTCAAAACCGAGCGCCGCTGTTCTTCTGTTACTTACCTTGGGAAGCTTCGTTTATTGTGGGCTTTTGGTACGAATTTTTTAAATCGCGAAATTTGCGAGTCATTTTTACTACCCCCCCCTCCCGTTTTTGAGAAATAGGTACCTACATACTATTCTCCCGCTACTTTTTACCACAAAAAAATTGTTACCAACAGTGGAGTTATTTTCTGTCGTCATTAAATCGCATTCCAAAAACCTGTATCCGAAATGGTTTCCACGCCGATTTTTGAAATCGTAAAAAGTTATTTCTGAAGTATAGTAATTAATAAGTTAAAGTGATATGGTGAAACAAGAAGCAAGAAAGAAGCGGAGAGAAAAGGTTTGTTTCTTTTTCAAGTGGATAGGACCGGCCGATTTCAGGTCAGCCTATTAGGCCACATCTAACCAAATTCTATCCTGCCAAATGGATTTAAGCTAATATCAGTGTATCTACAACCGAAATCTACCAAATCAACACAATTGCATATTCTGCATGGTTTGTATTGTAGCGTGGGGGGCGCTGTTTGCGCTGCTCAGTGCAGCCTGTCGCATTTTTGTCTTTAGTTTGAATTTGATATTTTTTTCCTTTTTTAAAATTTTTTATAGGTCAAAATGCCGCCCCTCTGGCTGCTGCGCCCGTGGCAAGAGCCACTCCTGCCAACCCCTAACTACGCCACTGGTTAGGTGGCGCCCTTTCAAAAGTTTTGGCGAACTGACCCTAATCGATATACGTAAAAGGTCCTTTAATTATATATAGTCGAACTAAAACTTCGACATAAAATACTGGTGGATTAAAAACCCAAAGGGATTAGTGATTTTCTTTTTTTTATAAAAATAATGAATTAGAGTCATTACAATATGTATACTGGAGGTAAAGTCTAGAAATATTATATACTGTTGACTGAACACTACAAAACTAATTAATGTTTTCCTTTTTTTTAAAATAAGCAAAAATTAACAACTCTCTTTGTGCCTGTTTTTCGAAAAATTAAAGTTAAAGGAGTCGAATTTTTGAATTACTGCTATCAAGGGCGAAAATTTTGCACGGGTCAGCTCATATTCCTTTATTTATAGTTTTTTTTTATGTCATTACTTATAGTTTTCAGTATTGCAATCGTTTTTTTTTTTTTTTTCCTTTTTGTCGTCTCTCTAACGTTTGCTCCTTGCTCTGAGAAAATACTGTAAAAGCTTTCAGATGATAGTTTTTGAGAACATATTTTTGCATCTTGTGTATTTCTACTTGTTATCTCAGCATAGTTATGGTGATGATGTTTAAAAACCTTCGATTTTGAAGTATCTAATTCTTTTATAAGAAAAATCTAGTTTCTGACTCCGCTTTTGGTAATAAATGGGAACACAGAAATTAAACTAGCATATTTCGTTCAAATTACTTTTAGCAGGTGACACTACTGAAGCGTAGCATAAATGATGTCAGCCAGAACTCTCTCCCTCATTTAGCTCCCCATATTGTTCGACACCGCAAGCGGCTGCTTGCTTCGCTGACCATTATAAACATCCCAGAGACCAGTTTATATTATTGCACTACCAGACACTTTCAACCTATTCTCCATACTTTCAGGGCCGCGCCAAGCCTGATCGGCACCCTCGTGCAAATGTCTTCTGAGCGCCTTATGCAGTAACGTTTGATAGTTAACACCAGCAGTGATGTTTTATAGACAAATATGTACAATTTAGAAAAAATAAGTTTCGCGGATAATGCCCCCCCCCCCCCTAAAAAGTACTTCCGAATTCCGAAAAACTTCTTCACACATAGCATTATATTTTCATTCTTTTCAAAATGATTATTATCAATTTTTGTTCTATTTCTGAAGCAGTAGGTTTTTTTTTTAATATCCCGAAATATTTATTTCGTTATAAGCGTTAGAATATAAAGAATATTAAATTTTAGAAACTTAAACTAAAATAGTAGGTTTTTCAATAGTTGAATTTTAAAAAAAGTATATGACTAAAATTTCTTTTGTGTCAAATTCAAATCATTCATGTAACGAAATCAACGAGTAAATGGTCCAACAAACCGTTTTACCCTAATCTTTAAAATCGCTTTGTCTGATGATCTTTTTCTAAGGGTCTTATTTCGACGTGGCTTAATTAATTATTTTTTACAAGGAAAACATGCAATGGGTGTGTGAAACTAGATCTGTGTATTCTTTTAGTATAGAAAAAGTGCATGGAATACGCAAATGAACGAGTTGGAGGCAAAAATCTTATTATAGAGCAAAGAGAGTCGGGAAAAAAAAAAAAAAAAAAACTCGTAGCTAATGTGAAATTACTTCATATTTCAAAGTTATTTTGAGTTCAATATCTCCTGAAATACACTATCGTGTTTTGGAAAAGAAATATTTTAAATATCAAAATTAAAGTAGCTCTAAATATCTCTCGAATTTGCATTTGATAAATAATTAATCACATTTTTTTTTGTCTGTCAAAATATGACAAGGTATTGATTATATTTCTGAATTGAAGTATAAAGTGGAGGATATTCCCCTTAAAATCGGAAACTGAAATCTTTCCCGGAAAACCAATAAAATCCGGATTAGTAAAAAGGCATTAAATTTAATATGAAATACAAATGCATTGTCCAACGGTCTATTTTTTTTAATTACAAAAACTAGTGTTTGAAGCAAAAAGGAGATAATCGTGTGATTATGGTCAAATTGTTACTTTTTGAAACTGAAAAGTTAACCTAAAACAGTATTTCCCAACCTTTTTGAGCTCATCGCTCACTTCAAGCCGCTGACTGACACCTATCGCACCCCCCTCTTTCTTTCTCGAAGAAACCATACATTTGGCGCAATTGAACATCGATATTATTAAACATACATATGGGTTATTCTCTGTAAACTCGTCATTTTTCACACGAAATCTGTCCGGGCACGGTTTCTTGAAATGTTCGTATAATTATAATACTATTGCTCAGAAAATGAATCTATTACTTTGGTTTGAAAGAGGGCCAATTGAAGTTTGTGTTTTTCTGATAAATCATGATAGGGGGTAAATCCCCTGCCTAGTATAACTAGGCAGAGGACTGTGCCAGGTGGCTGTGTTTTTGCTCTTTGTTGCGTAATATCTGCAAAACTATTGGAACATAATTAGTTACGAGACTACCTATAAATAGAGCCCCTATAAAGACAGGCCGACCTATCGTTCGCCGCGTCCGCCATTTTCGTGTACACAGACAGGAGCGAGCTACTATATTGGCGCATTTATCGCTTTTTTTGCGCGTTCAACAACTTCGTCAAAAACAAATTTCCCTGCTCCGTTAGAAAGGACGCATCATTTTGGACACATGAACATACGAATATAAAGCATTTAAAATACATGAATACAAAAAAATTTCGTTCTGTATAAGCTATTGTTTTTCTGAAAAGTGAGATGTCGGTAATTTTGCGAATTTTACAAAATATATACCAAATATATTAGATCAGTATTTCCCAACCTGGGGCGATAGCCCCCAAAGGGACGATTTAATTCGGCAAGGGGGCGATAAATTTTTTAGGGGCGGATAATGGAATATTTCACTTATTAGAGTATTTTTTCCTGCAAAAATAACTATTCCATTCAAACCACCGGACAGTACTCAACTTACAGCCTAAACACAGTAACCGTCCGCTGCCTCCACAACAATATTGAGCACAGTGAAAAGAAATGTGCCGATTTTTTTTAAAACAAAAACAATTGCAGAGCAAAACAGTTAAACTCCAGAGTATAGTAAAGCAAGTAAAATTTCCCAATGATTTAATTTATAATTCTGTGGCACCGAATTCATAAGTACTATAGAATTGCCCTTACTTTGGTTTCAGATTGAAACTTTTGTGCAGTAAAATTAGTTTTGTCACTCTTAGTTTTAAATGCATACACCGGATTCACACAATTTTTTTTTTTTTTTATCATGACTGTGTGTACAATTTGCAAAATGTTCGCTTGATTTAATTATTTAAAAAAAAATCTGAGTCTAAAAATAGATTTTGTAAGACAAAAATAAAATTTTATTATAAAAATATAATTCAAGCATTTTTTCATGATGCAAGTTTTTCCATCAAGTTTTAAAAAATAAACACAAAACAACTTTTAATTGTTTACAATTAATGCAAAAATTTAAAAACAATTTTTGCTTTTCTCGTTTGAAAAGCAAATAACAAGAGGAATTTCAATTCTTATTTTTTTGATATAATCGGTGTATGCCACAATTTCGTGGCATACAAAAAAATTTCGTCATTTCATACAAAATAATTATGTCAGTTGATAAATAATTTTCTTTGCCTGGAAATGCAACAAGTCATAATATAACAATTCTGCCGTGCTAAGCGCAAAAGTGGTATCTGCAGACGATCTCAATCTGAGGTATTGCTGTTTAAAGTTTTTCGCCTCTATGTATTTGATTCAGGAGGTACTTTTTCAGAATTTTTTAAAACATATTTCCCGTTCTCATATGACCATAAATGATTGCATTCAGATAAAATAAGTGACAAAGAAGCACTTGGTGACAAAACTCAATTTTGTTAAAAAGTGCAGAAGGGTCATTCCATGTCAGTTCACCCGGTCATGTAACCCATGTCCTCGGATTTTGATAAAATTTGGTGTATTTAATAGTTTTATGGTGGTAAGTAACCATATGAATTCTTTTGCCTATATGTGATCTGGTTTTTGTTTTACAGGCCGTCAAACTTTTCAAAAAATTGCATTTTCTGTCAACCGCTAAGCCTAATCTGCATGTATACGTATCTCTTCAGTAAATTGTGACGGGTGCAGAAATCTTTCAATATTTCCAAAAATTCTCAGATATGTTGCTGAAAGTATGAGGATTTAATAAAAAAATGCTTGAAATTTATATAATATAATTTTGTTTGAATAAAATTTGAATAAACTACAACAAGCATTTTTTTTCTTGTGCAAAACATGAGTTTACTTAAGTGGCATTTTAC
>JAXGGA010023739.1:0-13016 GCA_038373865.1 Uloborus plumipes | reverse complement strand
GTTTTGTATATATGCTGTTTTGTATATACAGATCTTGTACAGTTTTCTTCACTTAACGTTATTATTTTAAAATGTGTAAGTAAGAATACATACGGAAATCAATTATTTGTCAAACATGTGTTAAAATAAAGAGTTTTAGAGGGTTTGCTATGTGTACATTTCGTTGGGTCAAAAAAACTCATATTTTCATTCTGAAGTTGTCACAGCGAGGAAAAAATGCGAATTATCAAGACGAACAAACGAAAAAATATCAAAATGGATTTATATCTTCCGGTTCTTAAGTTTGACAAATTATGAAAAAAACTTAATTTTCACGATTTTTAAAAATAGGGGAGACCGGGGCTATTTGGCATATGGCGTACGTTGGCACTGTGCCTTTAATTTCTAGTACACAGTGCCCACAGCGCTGCCGTCGCGATGAAACCTGCTGCGTCATCCACAACAGTGTTAGTATCTTGCTAGTGTGCGTTCGAATAATATGGATTTTTTTTTTGTGCTTTTCTTTTTGATGAGTAATTGTTTTCCCGATTTGCTTTTCGTTTTTCAGCACCCTTAAAATTTTTATTCAAGTACTCCAAGCTAATGGTGGATACAATAACCAATAGCCTGGGGATTGATACAGTTACTCGATTTCCAGTCGTTTGTATTCGGGGCAGGGCCACCATGTTATCCAGAAAATGGCTTTGGGCCTAGTTGGCATTTTTAGCTTGAGGTATGTTGGTATAGGCCAGCGATCTACGCCAACTTACCCCACAATGATGTTGGCATGACATCGCATAGTTATAGATACATACACAGACCTACCTGCTGTCCCTTCTACTAGTACGGGTAATTCTGGTATTGAAAATGTTCCTACTACTGGTTAGGGGTAGTGACCCTGAAGACAAAAAGCCCTTTCCAAAAGCAGGGCCATGAAAACAGACAACTAGAGGAGAAAAGAGGAGGCACTGCACAATCCGAACCGGCACTCCGGTTGAAAATTAACTAGCAAAAAACGCTGAGAAATTAAAATAAAAACACTTTACGTTGAAGGGACAAAGAAAGAAACCAAAACCATGACTACGAAATCAAAAAATATTGCAAAGAAACGTTCAAAGAAGAAAATTATTAGTATTACTGAAACTGCTGAGTCTTTCTTATACCGTATGCTGATAGTGAGGATAGTTATGATTTCTTGTTTCTTCAGTGCAATGATGATAATATAAAGATAAGCCATTTCTACTGGATCTGGTCTGCCCCAACCTTCCTACAAAGCCCCCACTTGCAGGTGAGACAGCATTAAATGCTGTTGTTGGAGCTGATTAGGTGAGTAAGGGGTAGTGAAGTATAATCCAGCAAATATCCAAGGCAAATACTTAAAATCGATAACGAGGACTTTTTGGTCTCAGCTATGGTGAAAACTACAAAGTATTGGAAGTGACCACAGACACCCGACGTAATCTGGTACCCCAACAACTAAGTTCTGATGAAGATTACCTCTTCATTCAGATGAGTAAGAACCCATCTTTTGAAGTTGACATGAAATATTTCTAACCTACCTACAGTGCTCCTACTCATACATGTTTAAAACTTGGTTTTCACACATTAACCTATAATCTATTTAAATAAATATTTTAAAAAATATATATTGCTGCTAATTTATCCTTTCAAACAATGTTATGCCAAAATATCCCGATACATCTGCCAACTTACCCGGACTCCAAAGTAAGTTGGCATTGGTGAGAAGCTTTCGAAGAATATTTTTCATGAGATCCCTAGTGAATTTAAGATGGTGTTCCTAGTGGTTTTTTGTAGCCAATATGTCACCCTATCAGAGGCAAAAATTACTTTTACCATAAGTACAACAGAAAAAATTAGAAAAATCGAGAAATAAAAACTATGCCAAGTAGGTCTCCCCGGTCTTCCCTAATTATTAAATTTGATATTTTCGTAAATAAATAGTTTTAACTTCTTCCAATAGAGCCTCAACACATCGTGTTGGTTTAGATGAGTTAATTCATTCCGGTCGCACATTTCAGGTTTGCGCCCCCATAATAGTGAAAAAGTGGCATTTTTACGCGTCTGTGGTTTTTGATGAAAAAAAAAAATCATGTAATAGCCATCATGTAGTATTTTTGCAGATGAACTGACAATGAGATAGAAAAGTACACTATCAGGTTCAGTCAATGTTTTCCAGTTGTGAAAATTCTTAGAAACCCTCGTAAGCAGACGTCAGGCAGCAATCCAGACAACGTCGCTCGCTTTACTGGGACGGCTCTTTTCCTCACAATCCCCGCCTTTCTAGGACCACACCAGTTGTCCGCCTATATAGTAATTTCAGTCTGCGTCTCTCAGTAGTGATTGCAGCGAATTATATCAGTATATTTAGTTCAATCTAACTGTTTTTATTTTGCAAATCTAGCAGTTTTCTGTAATGATGTAGTTTTCTGCTGTATGTAGATTCGGTGATATAACAAAAAAAGTATCGTCATGGTGGGGTCAAATAAACTAATAACGATATAAGCATTTGACTGCCCTATTTCTTGAACTCCAAAGGAATTGATATCATGGTCCATTTTGCATACGATCCTGCAGGTATGTGAACCTCGGCTCCACAATTTTAGAATTACTGAGATGTGGTAAAGTTATGTATTCATTTGTGTCAGTGGGCAACTTGTTTGATATCAGTCAAGCTAAGGTAATTTCCTCCAGGTCTTAATCAAATTTGGTGAACCTCTCACAAGAAAATCTGCACGTTTGCAATGTAATATGCTCCAAAAATTGATGAAATGGAGAAATTCCATTTTTTTTCTTTCTCACTACTTTCTTATCGATTAAAAGTCGATTGATATGTGGGTTCAATATGTTAAAGAAGAAGCTGGCGATATTTCCTGCTTTAAACATATCATTTAATAAGAAAGCCATATGTGAAATGTATTAATCAATTATATCGTTGGTGAGTTGTTTCATTCACTAGAGTAAATAACCGTAAAATATAGGTGCTCCCATTTTCTAGTCAGTCTCTAACACCAAAAAGACTAGAGATTATTGTTTCATCAAACTATTCAAATAATAGTTAAGAATGATCTACAGCAGACAAACATATTGCATTCTATTCAAAGTCTAAAATAAAAATATATAGCAAATGCTTTTTTTATTTTCCATTTTTCTTTTTCACTCCTTTCTTCTCCCTTTAAAATCAGTTGATCTGTGCGCTCAATATGTCAGAGAAGAAGCCCGCTATATTGCCTGCTTTTGCAGATAATCGAATCTGATAGCAAAGTGTCAAACGAATTAACCAACATTTATCTCTGGTGTGTTGTTTCATCATTTGGAGCAGAGAACAGTAAACTATAGGTAATCATATATTCCATTTAGTCTCTAAGAACAATGATACTTTAAAATAATCAGCTCCTAAAATTAATCGAGTAAGAATAACTATTGAGCTATTACAAAAAAAATGCATTCAGTCTCAAGAAATATATAGCAATAAATAATTAATGGTCTGTGAAGCAGATTCATGCATTTTAATTTTAGTGTTTGTCTCCCGACCCCCCTCCCATTGATTTGTAGGTTCATTGATCTGTAGGTACAAAATGTCAGAAAAGAAAGTACTAAATATCCTGATTTTTAATATAACCGATTTGGAAATCAATGTGTGAAACAAATCCCACAATATTTATACCAGGAGTGTTGTTTCATTCTCGGTCTAGAAGGATGAATTGTAAAATATAGGTATTCTCATTCTATATTCATTCTCTAACAGCAATGATACTAGAAATCATTGTTTCATCAAAGTATTCGAATAATAATTAAGATTGATCTACAACAAACAATCAAATAAATTACATTCTAAGTCTCCAGAAAAAAAGTTTCAAGTAATAATTCGTGTTCTTTAAAAGAAATGTTTTTTTATTTCCGAATTTGTTTCTTTTTCACTCATTTCTTCTCCCTCCAAAATCGATTGATCTGTGCGCTCAATATGTCAGAGAAGAAGCCCGCTATATTGCCTGCTTTTGCAGATAATCGAATCTGAAAGCAATGTGTCAAACGAATCAATCAACATTTATCTCTGGTGAGTTGTTTCATCCTCTGGAGCAAAGAACCATAAAGTAAAGGTTTTGGGCAGAATAAATAGCTTGACATGTAGCTTTAAGAGATTAAACGCGACTGCTACGGAAATGCCGAATTCCATTTGTCACTGACGTATTTAGTACATCAAGGAAATCCTTCGTATCCTTCTTTGATATGTAAATAAAGGAAAGAATCTGCTTTTATGCTGGCGTCGATAAGCTGCATGTTATTTAAAATACAAAAGATTGATCATTTATTTTATGTAGTCTAAAGATAGTTCAATGGATGGAACAATTTAATAACATTGAAAGAAAAATCTCTAAAACGTTCCATGCACACTGTAAAACATGAACTGTTGTTTTTACAGTATAACCCTGTCAGCCAAAGTTCCAATTTTAAACTGTAAAATGTACAGTAACAAACCCTAAAACTAGCAATTTTACAGTTTATTGCCGTAAAATTTAGCTGCATTATACTGTAAAAACAGCACTAGATTAATGGCAGCAGAGGTTCCAGTTTAAAATTGTAAAATGCACGGTAATAAACTCCAATTTAGCAATTTTGCAGTTTTTTACTGTAAACGTAGTATTTTTACAGTTTAGCACTGTAAAATTAGCCATTTTTACAGTTTAGTACTACACAATTAGCTGTATTATACTGTAAAAACAACATTTTTTACAGTGTAATGAGCTTGTAGTATGAGCTGTACTCTAAAGCTTTCAATGTAACTAAATATAATGAACTCAATGCATACTATCTGTATACGTCGAATATCTTACCTTCTACAACATAAATGACGCATGTTCCATGAGCATGTAGTATAAACACTGCTCTAAAACTTTTAATGTTTATGCATATAATTAACTCAATGTATATTTATCAACAAACGCCGAGTGTCTTACTCTCTAAGTTATTAATGACACACTTTCAATGTAGGGGAGACCGGGGCAAGATGACGATGCTAAGAATCGTTGCTTATTTTTCACATATTTTTAAGGATGGTAAAATTATTTTTATATGAGGCGTTAGAGTAGTCCTTTGTAGCCTAAAATATATTACCAATTAGTTTTTGAAATTAAAAAAAGGTATGATTTTCTTATGTTTTTATAATCTTAACAATTCGTCATCTTGCCCCAGTACCGGGGTAAGATGACTTTCGCCTTGGGGCAAGATGACGACTCTATAATAGGTGTAACATTTTTATCTTTTAAATACGTTACATGGTTTAACAAATGATAAATGTTTCCACACCTTAGAAAGCAATAAACTAAACATTGTAAAGTAATGTATATATACAAGGGTTTAGTAGCGCATCTAACAATAGTCGCAAATAAAAATGCCATTTTCATAATTGGCATTTACAGCACTGGATCCATTCTTCTGTTGAAGGAGCAAAATATTCCTCTTTACAAGCAGGACATCTTATTACATCATGCTTTGAAGTTGATGCCACTGGGTTGCTTGGCCTGATTTTTTCTGACTTCGGGCTAAAGGAACAAAGTTTGAGTTTTCTTACTACTTTTTTTGCTTCACGTTCTTCTGTCCCCTGTATTTTTAGACAATCCTTTTTCTCCTTCTGCTTGGCTCTTTCTTCTAGCAGTTTTTTGACGGGTGAGCTCGTAAGGATACTTGAACTCTTCTTTTTTCTTTTTTTGCCACATTGTAGTGCTTTTGGTAATGGCTTTAAATCAAAAACACTTAAAGGCTTCTTTTCTGCACTGGAATCAGAATTTGTCATCAATTCTGTATCTACTGTATGTTTTATATGTGGTTTTTTTACTAACAGGGTCTGGGAGTTGGCACTATTATGCCTTGAACTGCATTTGCAATTGTAGCAGCCTTAAAATAAGCTATGCTCAAAAGTTCACCAACATTTTTATCTGTGATGGTCTGCCCTGGATGAGTGACCACATAGTTGCCAGATGCTTGACTATAATAATTTTTTGATGGGCCAAAAAATGCCACACCAAGAGGTTGGAGACGATGTGACGTACGGGGAGGCAACCCAACCATGACAATGAATTTTTCTCTGCAATATAATATAGACTGCAAAGTTTTGTGGGATTTAAGATTATCAATGATCAACAGAACAGGAGATTCTTTGTTTGATTTTACGTGTTGATAAAAGTGCTGCAAAGAAGAGAAAAAAGTATCCTCATTGCTCCAGCCATTATCACTGCAGTGACCTACAGTTCCTGGTGGGGCTTCCTCGATAAGTTCAGGACGCATTCGTTTTCTGGCAAAAATCAGAAAAAGGTGACAGGTAAAAGCCAGTGGCGATTATGCAACAACTTATTGTTACATTCTTTCCTCTGTCTGCTGAAACTCTTCTAGATCCTGTAGGACTGACTACCATAGGTAGCTTATTAAGGAAACCATGTGTAGCTAATATTACCATGAGCAGCATAGAATCTTTGCTCCATTCTCCTCTTGAGGATTTCTTCTTGTAATGTCGAACCATATCTGAAATGTCATTATATGTATCATTAACACACAATTAGTTTGCTCTTCGGAAGAGGGGGGGGGGGCATGCGGGACTTAGTATAGTATATTATATACATTAGAATATATATTGGTATAAGTATAAATAAGCATTTAAAGAACTTAAAAGAAGGGGCAATATAGTTAGTTTCATAAATTCCGAAACATGGGGCAAGATGACGAGCTCGTCATCTTGCCCCGGGTTTCGTTTAGTCATCTTGCCCCAGACTGCCATTTTTGAAAGATTCGTATTTATTTCCATAAAAAATGCGTTTATTTGGTGCTCATTCATATAAATAGGTAGTATTTAAAATAAGGTACACATTAATACTAATGAGAAGCAATAAATCTTACCTGTATTTGCATCAGAGCTTATTTGCACATGGATAAAAGTTAGATCGCGATAGCGGTAAACCAGAACAACTTCAGAACTGTCTTGAAAATAGCGATTTCAGCGACTTTATACTATTGCTGAACGAAGAATAGATAGAAGAATCCCTAATGACCAGTTGATGCTGCTTCCTAACGGGAAATGAAAAAAATACGAAATTCGTCATCTTGCCCGGCTCGTCATATTGCCCCGGTCTCCCCTACATATAGTATAAACATTGTTTGTTCTGCATAATCATATAAAGCAATTATATTTTTTGTTGTGCATGAATTAAACTTTCGCTTAAAATTAGACGTTTGTTTATACACAGTAAGTTTTGCTCAAAACATTTGCATGCTGCATGCTTGTAGAAGAGATTTCATCGTTTTTCTACTAATTTGAAAACAAGTGAGTCATACAATGAGGAGCTGGCGCAAGTATACATGTAAAATGAAATCATGCCTTATTTCAATAAATACTGATACAAGAAAATCAATTTTGCTTATGTTTTGGTTTTATAGTTTTAACATAAGTATTTTTTTTACGCATTTTTTTTTCAATTGAAAAGTGACACTTGTTTAAAAGATTAAAACAGTAAGTTCCAAAAGCGCATGTCGTGTTATTCTAATGCTGTAAAAGTGGATAATTCGATAGCATAAAAAGCAAAGCATATATAGGGTGCATTATCTTGATTTCGGTTTTGATTTACTTTAATGCAAGTAAGTCCTCATCTCTGTTATGAAATACCTTCGATATTTCGCTGAACGCAATCTTTACTTTAAAAACAATAGCACTAATGTATGCTTGCTAATTATAATAAAAAGAATTATTATAACTATAATTTATATTATGAAAAAATAAATATTATACACTGCTCGACATTGAAAATGCAACACCAAGAAGGAGTGGTCAGAAATTGATGAAATATGGTAAGAAGACAGAGACAGCATTGAACAATAAGTGATATTTTTTTCAAAATAAATAAGCAAAATTTAGAGCGAGGACGGCGTCGGCTCAGTAAGAAGTAGGACCACCGCGGACAGCAATGCACGAAGAAACACGTCAAGGCATGGAGTCAATAAGCCTGCGGATGGTGTCCTGAGGGATGGCACTGCATTCCCTTTCAACCATTTGCCACAGTTCGTCCTCTGAACGATGCAGTGGCAGGTTCTGCAAACGGCGTCCAATCACGTCCCACACATGTTTCGATTGGTGACAAGTCAGGAGAGTATGGTGGCCAGGAAAGCATCTGTACACCTCGTAGAGCATGTTGGCTGATTCGAGCACTGTGAGGGCGGGCGTTATCCTGTTGAAAAATTGCATTTGGCAGACCCTGAAGGTAGGGGATTGCCACCGGCCGCAGTACATTATCTACATATCGTTGGGCCGTCATAGTGCCCCGAATACGAACTAGAGGTGATACGGAATTGTATGCAATAGCGCCCCAAACCATTATGCCACGTTGTCGCGCTGTGGGGCGTTCCACAGTTACTGCCGGATTCGATCTTTCTCCACGTCGACGCCACACACGTATGCGATGACTATCGCTGGACAAACAGAAGCGGGATTCATCTGAGAACACTACGGTTTGCCATTCTGCCATCCACGTCGCTCTGGTCCGGCACCATTCCAAACGTTGGAGTCTGTGCTGTGAGGTCAATGGCAGTCTTCTTAGCGGGCGCCGTGATTGCAGGCCACGTGCAACCAGTCGACGGGAAATGGTTCTGGTCGACACAGGAACATCCAGGTACCTTGCACGTGCTGCAGAATCGACGTACAAGTGACTTGCGGGTCCGCCACAGCTTGTCGGTGAATCCGTCGATCCAAGCGGTCTGACGTCACTCTGGCTGCACCTGCACCCCTCAATGTGGCTACATTTCCTCTTTCCAACCATCTCCGACACAGCCGATGCACAGTGCTTGCATCCATGTGGGTATCAGCTGCAATTTGACGTATGGACCAACCTCCCCTTTTCAGTCCGATCACCATACCCCTTGTAAAGTCGTCTATATGCTGGAAGTGTATTCGTTGAGGACGGCGTGGCATTTCCTCCTATGACACGTATCCTTCGAGACAAAAACCAAATTTCTCCGATAATTAGTCTGGCAGAAAAACCAACATGAACATAGCCCACTTTTCAACTTCATTCTCTTATATCTTACTTCACGTGCGTCGGAGAGCTGCGCATTTCATATCATTTGCATAACTCAGTGACGTGCGTCTACGGTAACATTTGCATGAATTTCTGACCACTCCTTCTTGGTGTTGCATTTTCAATGTCGAGCAGTGTAATATTTGTATTATTTGCTTAAATTCACTAGAAAACAATTTTTTATTAAAGATCTTAGAGCCCGTTATATTAATTATATTTTTTTCTATGAAAATGTACGCATATTTTTAGAATTATAAGAGAACTTACGTATTTACAGTTACTGCTGATATTATACTTATGATTTCTAGTGTTAATTACCAAATGTACTTATTAGAGTTTAGTAGAAAGTGTTTGCCTAGAAAAATAATTCGGTTCTAGTCATTTGTCTTGCAATATATGTTAAATTTTTAAGTTTTAAGTTACATTGCCTCTGTAAATTTTCTTAATTAAATGCATAGTGAGAAAAATAAACAGTTTTTGTAAAGAGTTATTTTAGTTTCAAGTAAAATTATTATGAAGAACTTAAAACTTGAAACTTTTGAATTGGAACTTTTCTTAAAACTTTTGAAAAAGCTTTAAAAAATCGATTCTTCAGAAAAATTCATCAATTAACAAATTCTATATTTCAACTAAAAAATAAATTAGATATAATCTTAATAAGATATAGAATTTTATCGAACCAGCATTTCAAGTAACATCAAAGTATTTTCATTCATTAAGTTGAAGCTGGAGATCTCCTGAAATCTATTGAGGACATACGATAAAGAATCCATTTCTTGATATAGCCCTAGCTTTAAAGCTGTAAATGAATTAAATCTAAGATTCTATTGAAGATTATGTAACGAAAATGGCCACGGTTCCGAAATGTTGAATTCAGAATAAATGCTTTTAGAGATATGGTGAGACTTCGAAGAACTTCTCTGCTGCCAGAAATCGATGAGTGCTCCTGCTTTAAACCCATTTAGAGACATTTCAGATACATGCAAATCTCAATTATTTGCTAAACAAAATATTTTTTTAAAGTATGTTATTTTTTTAGATGAATTTGATGTTATAGTTTGGCTTACATTTATAAAATGTGAATGATTATGCTGTTTTAAAGGAAAACTATTTTACAAATTGCAAGACAAAAATAGCTTACTGTTACGTAAATGTCCCTTAATTCTACAATGCTAAAACTTTTAAGTACTATGACAATGCTATAATTATTATTCTGTTGTAACTTAGGTATTTTTCTTACAGATACTTAAGTAAGAAATGTCACAAATATTTAGGATGTGAATCCATAACTGTAGGAGGAAAACAAAAGCAAAAGGCAAATAAATAAACTGTTTATTTTTCTCCATAGTTTTTAGGTAGTCAGAAACTAGTTTTGGCACTGTATTTAAAATTACAATAATAAAATTCTAAAAATAATAACGTTTTGTACAATGTGTTTCCTATTTATGCACTTACTTACTTGCTTAAAGAAATTCCTAAATTTAAATTGATTAAAAATTATGTACCTAACGTAAATAATATCTATTTATGAAATTATAGCTCACTTATAAATTAAAGTAGAAGAAACACAAATGCGTGTGACACAAGCTGCAACAAAAATCCATAAACATATTTTAATACATTAGAGAAAATTAAAAGTAAAAAAAAAACATTTTGGTGTTATTTTTCCCCTAACGGAATTGTTTATTAGTTACTCGCCGAGCCTTTCAGAAGACACATTGACTTTTATTGAATATATGCTGCTAAAAAATAATAATAAACAAATAAATAATAATTATAATAAAATAATAAATAAATAAATAAAAAAACAACAGTAGGATAGCACTTGAAACTATTTTCGCTATAACCAACAAGTATTTCATATTCTGACTCTTTAAACGAAAAAAGAGACATTTAAAATTTTATTTTAAAGTTTACTTGTTGTGCACAGATGCTATGTGAAATCAATATGACGTATAATGTTATTAAATATTATGTTTGCACAAAATAATGCTCGTAGTTTTAAGTGCAGTATCAATATTACTGTTCGTTTGATGTATACATATGCCGTATGAAATTGAATATGTGTACGTAGCGTTTTAAATATTTTATTTCACGCAATACTACGTCTAAGCGCAACTCCTATAACTAATAAAACTAGGATGCTGTGTGCTACATTAAAGAACTAATAAATTCAAGAAGATAAATAATTAAATTAATTTTGATTTTCAGAAACTAAACACATCTTTTCACACCAGTTTGTAAACAAAGTCATACTAATCCATCAAACGAAAATGCTATTCATCCATTTTGGCTTTGACTTTACTTTCCCGCAATTGTACTTCCCTAAAATATAACTCGTACTTGCATCCACAATCTAGTAATAGATTCATAGTGTTTGTCGTTCTTTTACTCGTAGCGAGTTAATAAATTAGGCTTAATGCCAGAATTCATTTAGGAAAAAACATTGAAACATATTTTCCCGTCATCATTTTTTCGCTCGGGTATTGTACCTTCTCATACAAAAAGACACTAAACCCCTAACCCCTACCCCCTCCTAACTCCCTGTCCTGGAAAAAGAAAAAACTCTCGGTATATGATATATTTTATGGCGTATCCTGGGGAATAAAATAAATCGTAGGGAATGAAGCAATCTTGGAAAGTGCCGCAAATTTCCCTTTTTCCTATCTAGACATTTAACTATTACAGATTTTGGGAAGATGATAAACAGCAGTTTTGACTGAAATATAAGACAAATATGAATTTTAAACCAATAAAAATGTATATGTATATATTCTTCTGAAATGTTTATTTTGACATATTTTGTCCGTCTATGGTATACACATGCTTACATTTTTTCTGCAGCATTAAACAATGGTTGGCGTTAGGTGTCGTGATCAGTACAACGGACTACTTCAGCCGTCCTAAACACAGATTCCAATGCTTTTCCTCAAGATTTTGTGTTCTTAGGATTTTATCTGAAACTCTTGAATTTTTGTCTTCGCTGGTGATAATGATATCCTTTTATTTATATTTTATTCAAACGACAAAACATAAAACATAGCAATTTCGCTAAAATTAAATTGCTTCCTCCGAAGTTTAGAATGGAGGTTTCCTTGCAGCACATCTGTTACGTCTGAAAAGGAATTACTATGGGAAGAAAGAACGAAAAGGGCGAAGGGAGGGGCAGTTGTTCCACCCCTGAAATGCAAACTTTACTCTTAATGTCGAAAATATGTTCTGCGCATCTTGTCCGGTATATAGGTATAATGGCCTCCAAACTTTAACAAACATTTATGTTTCCTTGCGACAGGCGATTTTTGCACCACATTTAAAATATAGATTTTATTTTTTTCAAAATATACTTATTTAGAGATGAATTTAATTATTTATATTCAAATTTTCTCTTTTTTGTTTTAAAGATTATCATTCACCTAGCTATAACAGCAGCAATAATTAAATAATTAAAAATTAATACATTTAAAAAGAGCTATTAGTTACATGAGTGTGCACCAAATTGTGTTTACAAAACTTCACACTGACACCAATGATCCAAACACCCGGGTTCAAATTCCGACAGAAATAATCATATGAATAATGGTTACATATTATTAATGCCAGAACGTAAATATAATCAAAATCACACTAAATAAAGACCTGAGCGATTCCATACCAACTCACTTAAAAAGGGGGGGGGGGGGGGGCACGACAGACGTGGATTTTTTTTTTTTTAATTTGGCACACACTTTGGTTATATAGAGGCATTAAAAAATCCAAATTTATAGCTTCCTGCTCCGACAGGATATCTCTTAAAGAAAGAAATAACCAAAAGTAAACTCTTTTCCTGTGAATAGCTAACATATCTGTGGCTTATTTTTAAAGAAAAAAAGTTTCTACTAAAACCCCTTTATGAGAAAAATAGCTGCCAAGATGGCAAAAATCGCACGTTTTGACCTCTTGGTTTGTCGTTAAGCTTAAATA
>JAXGGA010023738.1:0-13016 GCA_038373865.1 Uloborus plumipes | reverse complement strand
TGCGTCAACGTACACAGTAGGCTTTTAGTGTCTCTATCTCTTCTCTACTAATAATAAAGCTGAAGGTGGGTCTGCCTGTCCTTCTTTCTGTCTGTCTGTCTGTTACGCGCGTAGCGCCAAAACTGTTCGGTCGATTTTCATGCCACTTGGCACAAAATTAGTTTGTAGCATGTAGTTTTGCACCTCGAAGCAATTTTTCGAAAATTCCATTTCGTTCTTTTTCTTTTCGAATTCTTAGCGGAAATTCGATAAAATCGGGAAGAAATATTTCATACACATTTTCAAGTTTTATGTCATTCGAAAGCTTAAAATTTTCTGCACAAAATGAAGTTTTTTCGAAGTTTCTACGATCATCAGGAGAGCGGTAACAATTGTTTTTAGAATCCCGGAATTCAAGGCTTACCTTCAGTAAAGCAAGCCAAACGATTCTAAAATGGTTTAGCTCGAGAATAAAATTTGTTTGAAAAGAGAGATGAAATGAATTATTTTATCAACGGAAATCAACTTTTCATGTTGTTACCATGGTTACGTGTTCATACTTATTTTTGTTTCATTCTTTTTCCAGCGTTGCCAGGCGTAGTATTTTTGATACTACGGTAGTATTTTTTCGGCCCAAATAAGGAGCGTAGTATTTTTCCGGCAACCCTGTTTTCAAAAAACTAATGACTTAATTAAAAGATTTGGCGGATTTTTTTTTTTTTTCATTTTCATAGATTTCGCATTTCAGCAACATTGATTTTGGCAACGTTTGGAAACAGTAGTATTTTGTAATATTTTTTTCAGAGGAGGCGTAGTATTTTTTTGTTTCAATTCTCTGGCAACCCTGTCTTTTTCCCGGTGAAAATGCTTTTGGACCTTACTTGGCGCGGTTTCGCGTGTCTCGCGGAAGTGAAAGCTTTGAGAGAAACTACGTAAAATAGCCAGGGTTACCACGCTTGGCGCGCCTATCGCCCATTTAGCGAGAAAAGGGTACCTAAAGCACAGATTAACCAAATATCGTATCAATTGCGTTATTGCATCGTTCTTTTTAAAGTGTTTCATTTCGGAAAATGTGTTGTTTTGTTTTTAAAGCTAGGAAAGAAAACTTTCTTCTTCTTTTAAACTTTGGTAAGATTTCTGTTGGTTTCTGTGAGCAACAAAATTGTTCTTATTTTCTCTTTTAGCTTATTTTTGTGCATCTCCCCTTGGGGTTGCATTCGAATGTTCCAAGGGGGTGTTTTACCGCTTTTATGGAGTAAATCAGTGTTCATTTCAATGCAGACAAAAGTGGTATGAATTGGCGCGACCACTTGGCAATATATCGCCAAGCTATTGGTCGTCAAGTATTTGCTACCAATTTGGCGACATATCGCCAAGTTAGAGAAAAAAAATTGTTTTATTTTTTTTATTTGGACTCAATTTGGCGCTATTGGCGATATTTTACGAAAAATCCACTGAATGATGTTAAAATCGGCGATATTTAGGAGATTAATCATTGTAAAGCATTTTTTTTTGCATTGTTTCTTTGCAAACTAGGGATATAAATGTTTGAACTGTTATCTTGCTCACTCCAAGCACTATTTTAGCACTTAAGGCATCTTCTAAGAAATTTACACGTAAAATTAAGTAACGTGGGGTCCATACCAGATTTTTATATCATACTTTGAAGGAATTATAGTTGAATTACAACTAAAAAAGCATTTTTTTTCTGCTATATCAATTATTTTACAAATGAACTTTTAATTTTATACCACGGGCAAAGCCGTGCGGGTACCACTAGTAAGTATATATTTCTCTATGATTTAAATGCGCTTTTCAACTTTCCTATTCAAGGACGATTGTGTCGTCTCCGAATGAACGATATTGTTTGTCGGACCATTCTTGTCGGGTGGTAGCTGCCCTGCTTTTTAAATCGGGACGACATTCATTCATCTGTTTACTTTTTTCGAAAAGCAGCATATAGCAGTGGCATTAAAATTTGACGTAACTGCATGAATAAAATACATATAAGCTAAATTTTGCAAACGATGAATAAAAATTGCAGCTATAAAATAATTTTATACATTTTTTTACTATTTTGTTTCATTGTTGTTGCTCAGCCGACAGAGTGGTGTAGTTTTTAAGACGCTGGCCTCTCACCCCCAAAAAGCGCGGAATCAAACCCGACTCGAGTTGGTAGATTTTCAAGATGCAAAAAATCGACAGCGCTCATGTTGTATGATTATGTGGCATGTAAAAGATCCCTCGAGAACTCGCTTGGCATGGAGTGTCTCTTGGCAAAATAAAATTCTTAGTGCAGTTTCGCATCGAATAGAGCCCAGGTGCCTCCATCTAGGGGGGAAACTGGGCGTCGAAATTCTCGTAGTAATGGCATTCCGCTGATAGTAGTGCCACATGAAAGAATGGATGCCGGTCTCGAGGAATGCACTATGTCTGCAAATGGTAAGCTGTCAAACGCAGCTTCGTTTAAAACGCAAACACACATTCTTGTTGCTCAAACGATCTATATTGTTACAGAAATGCTCAGATTTCTATTCTGATAGTACGCATTTCGTTCATAGAAAATAAAGTATTGAATGTAATAAAATTGTAAATATGCGCCCAATACCGTCTTATTTCGTTCCTTTTTTCTGCGTAGGTAAAGTAAATCTAGCAGTTGTAGTCGGTTAAATTGAGGAGCCACAATAATATACGTGCGAGTACACTGCTGTCTCTAAATGAAGTGTGGTGGAAAATAACCAGAAAGGAATGGCCTCTAGAAACGGACCTAGAACCTGAATGACCTAGAAACGATATCGCTTGAATAGAAAACAGTGCAGTAGACAACACGATACCGTTCGTATCGATGTAGTGTTACCTCCCGATGTTCGTCGTTATCGTGTCGTTAAGCGGAAAAGCACTTTAACGGTGACTGATACACTTAAAACTTCTGAAGGTGCTGGATCACGGATTGCTAGGCTCCTGGTCCAAGTCAAAACAAAAAAGAGTGCAGTCTTCAGGGTCTAATCCAATCAGTTAAACTACGTGCAGTGGTTAGTATTACATACGTGAGTCATCTTGGCTTGTGGTGATTTTTATAATGTCAACAAGCATAGCAATGAATATTGCTTTCGCGCGATTCTGATGAAAAATAATATAACCAGTAAACTCTCAGTTCATCCGTTAAAAAATTGTTGTTGACACTGAAACCACTCGGGCACCTGAGTCCGAATAGATACATCTACTCGATTTAAGGCGAAATAGGTACGGCCTCCGTTTTTACGAGCACCATTAAGGTAGAAGTTCCATTTGGCTTAACACACATGCCATAAGACCCGTTCATAGGGCAGGCAGCCATTCACAACGCACAGAGAAAGGACAAGTGCAGGAGAGAGAAAACACAACCCTGCCCGAGGTTTCCTCAACTCGATCAGACTCCTCTGACCACTAGACAAGGTGGCCGGCCTTAAATAAATAATATGCATTAATATTTAGATTGATTGTAATAAAAGCATCTAATAAAGACAACACGTTGATTTTGATGTAGTAATTAAGAATGAGAATCAAGCAAAATGTTAAATCAAAGTAAAATCAAGAAACGTCATATCAATGCGAAACAAAATTATTAATATGCATTGACGTGAGTTTAAGCAAGGCTTCACTAGATAGCGTTTTATACAGGCTGCTTCATTACTCAAAACATCAATGGTAAAGATTTGCCCGCTAGAGAGCGCTGAACGAGGACCATCAAATGTTTGTTTACATTTATTAGCACATTGTTTCTGCTGTAAAAAGTGATGTTCATCCGATCTTTAAGGGTTAAAAAATATTGATATAGTTTACTGAAGTGGAGTACAGAGTGAATTGATGCCGAAGGCCTTGTGGCGGCGTACGCTTAGAGAGCATATAACCCAACTTTGCCTGCCGGGTTACGAGGCCTTTTAGTCCAGCGGCCAAAGCACTGGGTTTCTACCACAGACGTCCCCGGTTCTATTCCCGGTGGGGACACGCCGTCCACCTCGTACGCCGCAGTTGGTGACCCGGACAACAGATGGCGCCATAAACATATGCAACACAGGATCCGCTTCTCCTGCATCGCTCACTCCCTTTGCCTGCTTCTCCCCTCGTCCGCCCAACCGCTGGTGCAGACTCACATGCGCCCGACCGCGGACACGCTCCTTGCTCTGCAGCAACTCTCCCAGCTGCAGCAACGGGCACAACTTCAGCCAGAACGCCTGGCTCCTTGGCGCTCCATCTAATTCGAACATATCGCTCTCTCGCGCTCCCCGCTCCATCACTAGGAGGGGAGTATTGTGGCGGCGTACGCTTAGAGAGCATATAACCCAACTTTGCCTGCCGGGTTACGAGGCCTTTTAGTCCAGCGGCCAAAGCACTGGGTTTCTACCACAGACGTCCCCGGTTCTATTCCCGGTGGGGACACGCCGTCCATCTCGTACGCCGCAGCCTTATTAGTACTGCTTTTTAGGGGAAATAAATTCCCTTTTCAGGTAAAGTTGGTCGCAACTCATGATTCAGTCATACGACATTCATTCATTGTTTACTTTCTTCGAATTAGCAACATATAGCAATGGCGTTCAATTTTGACATCTCTGCATTAATAAAATATACGCTTAAATTCGCAGCCGATAAATAAAAATGTAGCAATGAAATAAGATTGTTCTATTTACTATTTAGTTTCATTATTGTTGCTCACACGATCTTAATTGCTACGCAAAAGCTCAGATGTTCATTTTGATAGCGTTGACCCATCAGAGCGATAAATGGCGAATCTATTCGCAGAGACATTTCCTTTTGATGCCCCAGAATGAATGCCCTGCAATGAAGCGATTGGTGTTCAACGGAAAGACGATTGACAACAAAACATATTAATTTCTTTAGTAACAACGAAATGAGCATATATAAGCGCTTAGTACTAAAGAGCAATACAAGTACGAAAAAAATAAACAAAACTACAATATTACGACGACCAAATGTAAATTTTTTTTTCATTTACACAACATTAAAAGGTAATGTTCTTTTTATGTTAAATTTCACACATTGATAATATTTCGATAATTGGGAATCTGGTGTGGTTGCCAAATTTTTGGCGATAATTACTTTGTTTTGTTGCTCTTTAGTTTATGTTTGCGAAGGAAGTATTTCCCTCGCTCATAAATTGGCCACAAAGATTTAACGCCAATAGGGAAAGATAACCAGACTTCCAATCACCGAAATCTTCTCTTTTTTGTTTCTAATTTCACACATACGTTTAATGCTTGAAAGTAAAATAATGGGCCAACTGAAAAAAAAGCTGCGAAATAATGTGAGAATTCTTGTTAAAAAACTCGCCAAATCAACTTTAAAAGCTCCATTAGCATGTAACATAATAAGTTTAATAAATATATCGAGCCATTATTATCATTGAAATTTAAATTAAAGTGCAAAATAAGAGAAAAGAAGCAACCATGAAGACGATGCAAGCTTAAAATTTTAATCTTCGCTTAGGTGGTAAGAAAATACATTGCCAAGTTAAAAAACGTACCTATAACTGAAACGTACATACTACCAAAGATCTCGGTTATTGAAATATTCTCAAAAGCTTTACGGAGAACAAATTCTTGATGTGCTTTTCAAGATATTAGTGCCATAGTCATTCCAAAATGTCCATTAAAATGTAAAAAAATCGCCAAATAAATTAATTTGACAATCTAAACTCATCAAAAGTTTTGATGGAACTATCGTTCCAAAATCGCCATTTATCGCTCTGCGGTGCCAGTGTCGTTTCATAGTTTAATTATAATTAGAATCAATTAAAATGAAAAATAATTCGCTAACTAATTAAAACAAGCCGTTAAAATGCAGAATAAACCAGCAAATCGAACAAGCTATTAAATGACGTTAAAATATAATAAAATAGAATTGAATGCCAAATTGTAAAATTGTCGCCAACAAATTAAATTTTAATTTTGTCTTTTATTATCTGATTTGTATATAATGTTAGTTACCACAAAATTCGATAGATGTCGCTAGGCGACACCTATCCGTTTTTATCCCAAGGATTTTGATCAAATGAAACAGCCTGTATAAAACGCTATCTAGTGAAGCCTTGGTTTAAGGTAGCCGAATAACATGAACAGAAAATTTAAAAAAATGGTACATATATTTTTTTTTTCAAAGAACAAAAGTCATACATTTATAAAAGAAAAACTACAGTATCCTGTCAAGTGATTGCTATACCTATTAAATTCTAATAATAGGGTCTTTCTTCTGGTTTTGATGCATTTAATAGCGATAACCACCCTACATTTCAAATTTTTCGAAGATTGTGAAAGAGTAAATTCAATTAAAATCTTATCAAAACGGATTCAAAAACCATGCCCGCTTATATGTAAATACATTAATTTCTCGAAGACAGGGCCCCTCCTTCTCAGCCCTTTGAATAATGGACTTGGCTGTAACAAAAACTTAACAAACAGAATAAAGTACATAAACACTAGAAAAAGTACAAGTAATACATGCACATTAGAATGCTCATACATTAACCCTTTAACTGTCAAGTTATTTTGATGATTTGGATACATAAATTGTCAATTTTTTTTTTTTTTTTTTGCAAAAATCAAATGTTTAGATAAAAAAAACTTAGTTGTTAAAAATTGATATTTTGAAGCACATGGGTAAAATATTTTAAAGTTTTGTAGCCACTGCAAATTTGCTTGAGGCGGCTGCCACTCAACATGGCAGTTGTAAATTTCGCTTCTAGTTAATAATAAAATACACAGTAGGTATTTAGTATTCAGGAGGCGTTGGAGAAAGTAAGGGGACTTTGGACCACCCTGAAATCTAAGAGGAGAGGTCTGTGCCCCTGCGGTAAACAGGCTCTGGGAGTAGCGTACAGGTAAAGTGAAAAAACAACGATTTGAAGGAAATGAGCGCCAAATTTAACAGCAAATTAAGCACATCATAGCAACGCCTCCTAAATACTGAATGCCTACTGCTTTCTGTTTTTTAGCACAAAGTAAAATTTCTTCCTCGGTTCACGAAGCACCGCCATCTATCGGAGTTCTTCGAAACAGATCAATGAACGATGGGTTGATTTCTAAATTTAAATTAAAAAAGAACCAATAAAAAAATTCATTCAAATAGTATTTGGATCAACGCCTCCTAAATACTAAATGCCTGCAACTTTCTGGTTTTTAGCACAGAGCAAAATTTCGTCCTTGGTTCACAATACGCTGCCATCTACCGGAGTTCTTCGAGAAAGAGAAATTAAGGATTAGTTTATTTCTGAAGTTAAATTTAAAAATCAACCAATCAAAAAATTTTATTAGAATATTGTTTGGATCAGTGGTCGGTAGTAGCGCGCTGCAAGTAGCGAAACTACTGTAGTAGCTACATTTTTTAGTAGTTTGTAGTGTAGCGCACTACTTTTAAAAAAAAGTAGAGTAGTGAGTAGCCGGATACAAAAAAATAGTAGTTTGTAGCGATTTCTGGAAACTACTTTTAAATTGAAAAAAAAAAAATGAAAAAAAAGAGAGAACGAAGGAAAAAAAACAAGGCTTTTCTTGTGGCGAATATTCATAAAAATTGTTAAAAAAATCTGGTATGGACCCCACACTACTTCCTTTTACGTGTAAATTTCTTAGTAGTTGCCTTAAGTGTTAAAAAAGTGCTTGGAGTGAGCAAGGTAACAATTCAAATATTTACTCCCCTAATCTACCACGAAACAATGCAAAAAATATTTTACAATGATTATTTTTCTAAATATTGCTGATTTTAATATCATTTAGTGAATTTTTCGCAAAATATCGCCAATAGCGCCAAGTTGAACCCAAATTCAAAAAATAATTTTTTCGCCAAATTTGTCGCCAACTTGGCGATATGTCGCCAAGTTGGCGTCAAACACTTGGCAACTAAAATCTTGGCGACATGTCGCCAAGTGGTGGCGCCAATTCATATCACTTGAGTCTATTGAAATTAACATTGATTTACCCCAAAAAAGGGGTAAAAGACCCCTTTGGGAACATTCGAATGCAATCACAAGGGGAGGTGCACAACTAGACCCCCCTCAGAGCCTGCAAACCAAGCTAGAAGTTTCTACGGCATATAGTTTTTGAGTTATGCGAGCCACATACGCACATACGTACATACAGACGTCACGAGAAAACTCGTCGTAATTTACTCGGGGGTGGTCGAAATTGATTTTTCGGCTCTTTGTATGTTGTTAGGTACATATGCACGTGCTGACAGGTCGAAAAAACTGCGCGACATTCATTCAGGGGTGAGCAAAGTCAAAATTTAGACCGAAATTTGAGTGAAATTTTTTTCGTGATCACAATACTTCCTTTACTACGTAAAAGGAAGTAAAAATCTAAAAAGGACAAATTTTAGCAAAAAAAAAAGGAACAAAAAGGAAAAGTAACAAATAAATTCAAAGACAATTCCTATTTCTATTCCATATTTGAATGTGGTAATTTTTTAATCTAAACCACTTTTCGAATTTTTTCGGTCGATCCTCAAACGGTGTATTCTTGTTATTTATTTATTTTTTAAAAAGTAGCGAAGTAGCGACTACATTTCAAAAGTAGTGTAGCTCGCTACATTTAAAAAAAAGTAGTTGTAGCTGTAGTTAACTACATTTTTTGAAAGTAGTTGTTGTTGTTCGCTACGAAAAATATGTAGTTTTTCCAACCACTGGTTTGGATCCATCGCCAACAGATGCAAAATGCCCATGGTTCACAAAGCACTGCCATCTACCTTCAGTTCTTCGAGAAATTAACGATTGGTTTCTTTCTGAATTTAAATTTAAAAATTAAGCAAAAAAAAAAAAATAATAACAACGGCATTATCGGATTCCCGCAAGGTGGCGCTTAAAGGGAACCAACGACGACCGTAGCAAAGCAAATGTACGAGGCATTTAGTATTTAGGAGACATAGGTGTGGATTCATCACCGTGACGACAGCATCGTCGGATTGCCGCGAGGTGGCGCTCAAAGTGGAACCGTTGTGTCCCGTATTGAGGCAAATGTGGTAGGCATTTAGTATTTAGGAGGTGTTGATCATAATAGGGCCATTCCATGCGATGGAACGGGACATTTGGAATCATTTTGTCAGAATGTGCTGTTGCATAAATATCAATTAAACTAGCAGGGATTTTTTTGTCGGTAGCAATAGTATCTGTTTGTCATTAGAGTTGAAAAGAAAATTAGAAGCTAGTAATTCTTAAGAAAATATTCGACTTATATGCTGTAAAATGCCTGTGAAGGAGCGGGACTCTCTGAGTCTCGTTCCGTCACACGCATTTCATTCCTTATCCTTGAATTATTTAATTAAAAATTATTAGTTTTTTATTTTTTATGTAATATATGTAAAAAAAATATTTGCTGTTGCTGCCGACAGAACAATTCCTTCCTTGTTTTATTGGTATTTATGTAACAAAACGTACTGACAATACTACTCCAAACGTCCCGTTCCGTCACGTGAAATGACCCAGTAATAACTGTTTCCAAAATTTGTAATGATGTCAAATTCTATAGATTCTGTTGTCTCTGATTGGTCAGGTGTCTGGTCACATGGACTACTCGAGCAAGATGGATACGATCCTGAGGGCCGTCGGGGTGAGGACGAAGGACGAGGCGAGGGACGGGGAGGGACTGCGCAAGTCCCGCTCCGCCGCGCCCCCTGCTGGAGGACGCAAGGTAACTGACGCGCTGTTGGCGATTTTTGTTTGCCGCCCGTTCGAAACTACACTACTAATAATAGCTTCACTTCCCCACAAGGCAAAACTTATTGCAGAAATCTTGACGGATCTTGTTATTGTCTTGACGGTGTCAATATTGCGTATTTAATACTAGATAAAGATTGTTATGACAAGACGTATGCAAAATTACATACCGTTGTCGCCGTTAAGATCATCAATGTTGATTTTGTCTTGACATATCAAGATTGCATAAATCTTGTCAGCGTCAGGATTGAAAAGAATGTTCTTGATATCTCATATAGAAAAGAGGCACATACGCGGAGTTTTGCACAAGCATTCCTGCAGATCTTGCATACAGGTTGTTATGACAAGAAAATGACAAGATCTTGACATTTTCTTGTCATGACAATCTGTATGCAACATTACAAAACCAACCTATCTTGTTTTTCTCTTGATATTAGGTTGAATGCTCCTTGTCAGACAATCTTGTTGCAAGACTCTGACAATCGAAAATCAGTAACATAACAATCTTTAGACAAGATTACCTTCTTGACACGTCAATCTTGAGGCAAGAAGTTTTGCTTGCTGATTTGTACTTAATAACTGATAATCATCCTTAAACGTACAAATGACTAGCAATCATTTTCTTAAACTAAATGACTATTGATAATAACTGAACTAACGAAATATCCAACTAAACTGTAAACATAGAGGGGTTGCCATAAAATAAGCAACATCACCCAGTTTAGCGAGGGGCACCGTTAAATATAGTCTAACCCTGATGACTCGCAACCCACTTACATTTTTTCTATATTGTAAGAGATATGCTGGGAAAATATTTAAATTTCGAGGCTTTCATCGGAAGAAAGAAACTTTTTGCTTCTGAAGTACAGTGAAATGACAATCAGTATTCGGATTTCAAAACGCTCTAATTAAAAATATTTAAAAAAAAGTTCCGTTTTAATGACTTGGTATTTAACCAACACAGTCTTGAGAATTTGTTTGGCTAAAAAAAGCAAATAGTTTCAAAGTGTGGCGACAGATGGCGCAGTCTGGGTTCTAATTGCGGTTACGGAGCATTTCCGCATTTCCCAGAGCACAACTATATCACGATTTCAGAAGGTTGACGAAAATGGTAGCCAACATGTTAAACGTGTTTTGCTGCAAGATTTGTTTTAAAAAACCATCATAAATCATTAGGAAACGCGGGGTCAAATTAAGTGGCGAAAGTTTGTAAGAAAATCTTGTGCTTTATTCTGCCGTGCTAAGCACAAAAGCCGTATCTGCACTTTTTAACGAATTTGAGTTTTTGACGCCAGGTGGTTCTATGTGATAAGTTATATGTGATGTATTTTATCTAAATACAATGTTTTATGATCATTTGAGAACTGGGAGTATTTTTTTTAATCTGAAAAAATACCTCCTAAATCAAATACATGGGGACGCCAATTTTTTTAGAAAAAAATATCAGTTTGAGGTCGTCTGCCGAATTTTTCAATAGAATAACCGTTTACGATCAAAGCAATTTTAGCCGTTGCATAATCATTGTTGCAAAAGCTAAGTGGAAAAAATGTCCATAGCGCCGTATTTATGACAACCATCAGGGGAAAAGTGCAGAGAGTGGGAAATTAGTTTTGCTGTGAGCCGTCAGCGTTCGTTACACAGGGTATAAAAATATGCGATAGAAGTTTAAATTACGATTGAAACAAACTTCACTGTAGAAAACGAATGTTGTTTATACCGTATAATACAACAAATTTCATAGCAATAAACTGTAAAAATTGCTAATTTTACAGCAACAAACTGTAAAATTACAACTTTCAAAGGAATAAACGGTAAAATTGCGAATTCCAACAGTTTATTACCGTTCATTTTACAGTTTAAAACTGGAACCTCTGCAGCCAGTATTATAACTTTGTTTTTACAGTATAATAAAGCTGAATTTTACGGCAATAAACTGTAAAATTTCTAACTTAACAGTGAGAAACTGTCAAATTGCTAGTTCTGCAGTTTATTACTGTGCATTCTACAGTTTTAAATTGGAACCTCGGCTGCCAAAATTATACTGTAAAAACAACAGTTCGTTTTTTGTAGTGTAGAGTTATTAAGACGAGAATGGGGGAGGTTCCAAAATTTCTAAAGTATTTTTTTCTGAAAGAACATGCTTCGAAACATTGGAATTGACCATTTTTTTTAATTTTTTGACACAGTTATATATTTTTTATGAATTATTTTAACCGGTGCGCAGATGCTATTCCGAAAAAAAAAAAAAAAAAAATTTGCGTATGACGTCGGTGGTGCACGTAAGCGCGAAATCTAATTGGTTGTAGTGAGATGACGAAGGTCGCGACGTCACCGATTCCTGCGATTGGACTACTCAAATCAAGCAAAATAGTGTTATTATTTGAAAGATTGGCACCACTGACGTTACAAAAACCAAGCCCCGTTTTCAAGGTAGGGTATTAAAAAAAAATAATAATAAATAAACTGTTGGGAAAATTAAATTATTTTCCGGGCCCATGTTATTTTTTTATATCATTCTATCAATTTCAGTAACAAAAAGTAGTACTTTTGACTGAAGGAAACTCCCCCACTGAGATGCATTCTTTTTTCCCTTTCAGCCTCGCCCGATGCCCAGGTCACGGTCCGATGGCGACCTGCAGAGAACGCCCGCCGATTGGCCGGACCCACCAGTCATCTCCAGGGACCGGTCTCAGTCCCTGGACAGCGGCCTCAGCCGGTCGGGCTCCCCCGGGTGGGCCACACCCACGGAGCGCTCCCCCCGCAGGGGCGGGCAGAGCTCGGCGGAGCTCCTGGCCCCGGGCTCCTGGGACTGGACCGCCGCCTGGGAGGAGGAAGTCCGGTGAGCAGTCCGCAAGATCCCACCGCCAGTGTCAGTTGTTGAATCCAACACAATTCTTTGTACACAGTTGTGGTATAGTGCCTAGAAGGGGTAGTGTTGCGACCGAAACGGAAACCGTAGCATCGAAACGGAGGAAACAACTAGATGGCGCTGATGTCCCCGCCGATGTTATACATCACCTTGTTTCAATGCTATTTTCTATCGTGTTTTGTTTTTTGAATTGCAAGAAATCTTTTCAATCAAGGAAAAAACAATACAAAATATGTATTGGAAAAGTATATTTTACTTAAGTAATGATTACTTGAAATAAAATTCCCAGAAAATGTTGTTGAAACAACTTATCGATACATATATTTTCTATTTTAATTGTGTAATCTTTTTTTTTTCCATAATTTTCGGTTCATCAAATAATAAATAAATTAAATCAATAATCGTGTACAAAATTAGATTATATATATTTTTTAATTTATCTCAGTTTTTTTTTGCTTTAATAAAACT
>JAXGGA010023737.1:0-13016 GCA_038373865.1 Uloborus plumipes | reverse complement strand
AAACACTGGATTGTAGCACTCTTCTGTTTCCCTGTCTCCAAAAATCGGGTCTATTTCTTCCGAGGAAGCATCTCCATTTCAATAAATTCTTCAGTTTCTTCCTCCTCAAGGAGTAAGGCATAATAATAATTTTTTGCGAATCGTGCAATCCATTTTCCGCGTATAGTGCGATCAGCGATCTCGATTTCCCGCGCTTCTCTTCTGTAAACTCGATTCGATTTCCGCGCTTCTGGAATCTATTGGGCGTTTTTCGTGCGCGTCTGACGCCGTCCAGTGCGTTGTCTAGGAAACCACTCTTGCGCCACGGAACGCATTTCTCCCCGTCGAAACGGACACTGACGTCATCGACGCACAGCGGGGCGGGGAAAACGCATTCTTGGAAACCAGGCCTTTAAGGATGGACTTGGATTCCCCAGTAAGGACTTGTCAAAGATAGCATTGGTAGTATCCAAGTAAGGAAGGGTAGATGGCATTGGCACTCATCTTTTGTTTTTCCACTTTACACATACTATATTTTCGTTACTGACTGTACAGTCGAAATCTCGTTTCATTTTTTTTTTTTTATCAACTAAGACTTTTGGTAAATTATTACGGTTTTACAGTTCCAAAACAGTAAATATTTTGGGTTTCAAGGAATCGAAATAAGTTCTATGATGTGATATAATTATCCATGTATATTCTATGGTTTCCATAAAGTTTTTCCCTAAGCGTCTTTACTATTTCTCTTATTTGTTTTCCTACTTCTTTTAATTTTCCTGTTTAAATCTGGAACTGACAAGCAATCCACTTTGGTCACAACGCATCCATACCTCGTAACCCTGCTTTATCCGTTTTTTAGACATATACTGTTTCAAAGAGATTCGCCCTTTGAATTTAATCATTGATTCATCAATAGATTGACATTTTCCTGGTCGAAAGACACTTTAAAATTTTTCAGACAGATGCAATAGCAAGGGTTGCACTTTGAACAGTTTGTCGAAATTTTCATCACATTGCTGTGGCTGTAAGCTATTGCCATTCAAGTGAAAGTGCGACAAAATCTACGAGAACCTCTTCACAGCCATTTATCTGGCAACGCTATTCACATGGAAACTCATATGAAGACCAAAAATCTCTAACTGGGAAGCTTATGAAGTCTTATGAGCAGGTTGATGGAGAAAAATTTGTACTTTCTTGCAAGGTAATTTGTGCAATAGTTTTTCTCATCTGGGTTGCATATAATTTGGTTTGGGAAACCATATGTTCAATGAAAGTCACTGAGAGTAATGCAAAAAACAATCCTATAGGTGATGTTGGTTCCATGTTGAGGATTTCACCAGACAAACCAGAATCTGCAACAAATTCCGGATTTTTTTCTAAATAATGGACTTAGTTTGGTCTAAGTCAGATTTACAGGTTATGATGAACCTGGTAAATCTTCTGGCACATCAGTGTCATCATTATCCTCTTCTGCATTGTCAAAAAACTCATCTTGTGGATATTATTCATTCCCCACGTTCTTACATGGGGGAGCATTATCATCATCAATATTTTCTGTAACCATAGATTCATTATCTAATGAGAGCTCGTCGAATAAAGTCAAGCCTTCGGAAATGCTCAGCCATGCACGGGACATTTATTTCAAACAATTAAATCTTATCTTTCAAAACTTATTTAGATATTTTACAAACTTACATTCACAACTAAAAAAAATATTAGCAAAATAAAAAAATTATATATTTACAACAGTATTTTACTATGAAACCAAAATCAAGAGAAAAAAGCAGCCTATCTAGAAACAGAAAAATTCGAGTCTGGTGCTCTCCCGATTTCTTGTACCCCTCTCTTTCAAAATACAGAAGAACGTCACCTTTGACCCCCGTATGTAAATGCATGAACTGCAGACTAGACTATTTACATTACAAATCAAGACCTTTCTTTAGCTAATAATACGATTTTATGCCTCACATTTGATTGAACAATAGCACGAACATTTTCCCATTTTGAAGAATTGATTGCTTGGGAAACGTGCTGCTTTTAACTGCGTGAGACTGCCAGAGATACAAAAAAGGCTTCGTCTTTCAAAGCATTTATAACGTTATCAAGTTTCTCCATACTTGCTATGGGAAAATTAACGCCTTGCGGCAATACAGGGGCCTATTTTCCTCTGAGTTTCCTGTTCCGTTAGTCATCATCTCTTGGATATAATTTATTTGTTTTTGCATCTTTTCTATTTGGTAAGTCATTTCCAAGAGACTCCAGAACATGTATCTGAAGTACTAAAGAGAAAGAGAGCAACTCTAAAATTTTCTGTTCCTTTGATTTGGTATATTGGAAGCTTTCATGGGGTTCTGCGGAGAAGCTTGGATATTACTGTCAACAGTCTTCGAAACTTTTTATTAACTTTCATTTGTTTTGTGACAATTTCATCAACCTGTTCAGTTTAAAAATGGACTGTGAAACAGCTGAAATTCATATGTACCCAGTGCTGTTTACGACACAATATCTTCTCTGCTCCTCTCTTCAATTATTTTATGTATACATAATGATCAATCAGCTTTTAACTGTAGAACAGCGCCAGATATATTTGTAGCTTCCTTCGGCATATTTTCATCATGGGGGTGCAAAAATTTGTATTTTCAGTTTTAATTCTCTCTCATTTGAAAGTGGCGTACATTTCACGGTTATTCTTTAAATTGCCTAATACATTTGTTTGTATAGCTTTATTAAGTACCGACTTCGTAGTTAGGTAAGTTAGGTAAGCCAACTCTGGAAATGTTAAAAGAAAAAAAAAAAAAACATTGCTGAATGTTTTTTTTTTCTGACTTACATTTACCTCTCCACCAACTATTTCCATTCTACTCTTCTCTTGCTTTTGAAAGCTTTGTTGAGTTGAGACTAATCCTCCAAATGTCCGACGAAGTCGGACAAGGTCCATCAGACCAATGACCCGGAGAAAGTCGAGGACCAAAAGAGGTGAATCAAAGATATCATCTTTGCAAAGTCCTAGACAGTCCCCCCCCCCGTTGTCCGTTTACCTTGTCGTGGTGGGGGGGGGGGGGCTTGCTGTGTGGTGTGTTTGGGGAGAGCTCTTGGGCGGAGTAGTGACCCCCAGTTGCTCAAACCGAAGTTCGGCGGGTAGGGATTTTTTCTCCCTCCTTCCCTCATCACACTTACCAAATTTCGGAACAAGGCCCAAGCCAAGGTTCAGCGACCGTGCCGATGGCTGCATGGTACCGGGGACAAGCGGTATCTCAAGCGGTCGACTTCAGGGCTAGCTGGCGAACCCTGTAGTACGCAGCCTTACCCCTGTGTAGGGGGGCTACGCAGGGTTCGACCCCGTTCTTTCCCCCCAGTTCTCCGGTCCGCTTATGGATTCAAAAGGAAAAAACTCTTCTCCCCCTAGAGGGGAGCGTCAGATGAATATGTCTAGTGCTGCTAAATTTTTTATTATTAAGCGTAGTGATCCGAATTATAATTTCGTCAAAGTTTCTCCTTTTCTAATTAATAAAGCGTTGGTAAATTTAATAGGCGAGTTCAGTCAGTTAAAAAACTAAAAAATGGTGAACTCTTAGTAGAAATTAAAGATACAAAGCAAATTAAAGCTATACTGTCCATAAAACAAATTGGCTCTTTACTAGTCACAGTCACACCGCATTCTTTCTTAAATTTTTCAAGAGGAGTAATTTCGGAGTCTGACCTCCTGTATACATCTGAGCAGGAAATCCTGCAGGAACTGAAAGATCAGTACGTTACTGGTGTTAAAAGGATCACCATCAAACGTGATGGCGAGATGGCGCCAACTAAATACGTCATATTGACTTTCAGTAAGCCTGACCTTCCTGCACGCGTCAAAGCAGGTTATCTCTCTTGTCCGATCAGACCATATATCCCCAATCCATTACGATGCTTTAACTGTCAGCGGTTTGGTCATTCAAAAATTTCCTGCCGTGGAACCAACACTTGTGCCGGCCATGACAGTAACGAATGTACAAAAGAATTTAAATGTGTTAACTGTAAAGCAGATCATCCCTCATATTCTCGAAAATGCACTAAGTGGATCACAGAAAAAGAAATACAAACCATCAAAACAACTCAAAAGTTATCATACCCAGGGGCCCTACTCTGAAACTTCCTTGAACTTCCAGTGACGTCTATTACTCCCTCACGACAAGCAAGAATAGCCGAAAAAGTAGTCGCTTGTCAAATTTTGTGTTACTCTGAAAGCCCTAATGTGCCCAAGCGAGAATTTTCTCTCCTTCTACCGCGTTTCGAGAAGGAAAAACGATTGACCAATTAAATGACAGTATATCTCACTCGCGTTATTACATCAACACTCGCGCGTGCATTTTGCTTTAACTTTCTGGTTCAGCTTAGCCTCCGAAATAGATGCCAAATAGATTCAAGAGGCAAATATTAAAAGCACTCGGGCAGATTAAGATGTTGTGTTTCAAAAATTTAAAAATATTAAAATTTTAAATCGCAATTAGTGCATCTTTTCACCACATACGAGCATACAAGCTTAAGCGAGGTAAAGTGTCAAAATACATTATACGAATTCATCTCAATGTATCAAATACTTCTACTAAACATGAAAAAACTTATAAATACTTTTAAAAAATAATACTAATATTTAAAAATATTTGTTAAATTAAATCATTGAACTTCATGACTTTGTTTTCAGAGATATTTTGACTTTATCGCAATAATAGTTTTAAATTCAGGCTTTAAGTAAAAGTCCTCTTTTTTGCGTTACTCATTTTTGTTTTCGCAATAATAGTTGTATTTTCAGTCTTTAAATGCTAAGTAAAGAAAAATCACATGTCTGGGCAGGGCAAAAAAAGGCCTTAAATCAAAGTTTTTAAAACGGAGAAATTTCATATCGCACTATGACAAGATAAAAAATAAATTTAAAAATACTCTTTCGAAAACTTGAAATCCAAAATATTTTACTTTCATTATATTGTTTTTATTTGGGGAGGGGGCAGCACATAAAGCTCGTGCTCAATGTCCTACAAAGTCGTGTCCTGTGTCTAGGTATCACTTTTTCAAAACGTGTATTTAAAACATTTGTTGTTTGAGAGGGGTAAAAATTACTGCATGTGCTGCGCTTTTTGCAATGATTTTGATAGACTCAATTTTGCTTTTCGCGATAATTTGGCCTTTTCGCAATAAGAGATATATATTCACTCTCTAAATATTAAGTACAAGTCCCTATTTTTGGGGCAATGCATAAGAGAAAAATGGAGATCCTAAATCACATGTCTGCGGATCCTTTTTCCAAAATGCATTTAAAACACTTTATGTTTGAGAATTGAAAGAAACAAATTCATGTTTTATGCCTTTGCTATCATTTTAAGACTTGAAAAACGATGATTCAATTATTCTGTGCGGAAAAATTAAACTTAAATACGATACGATAAAAACGAAATGCTCCCCCCTCCCCTGGTAGAAAATAGAATTTGAGTAAAGAGCTCATTTTATTAAAGAAAATGTATCCCTCCCCCTTGGGTTAGATCGACACTCTGATTAAGTAAATATGTAAATTCAAGTTTTGGGCATACCTCAAAGTAATTTCAATTTGCAAAATTTTGGCCAATTTCTCAGTAAAATAAGATGATTATAGATAATCGGCAAAGTTGCTGAGTTCCAATTACTGCCGATAAATGGATGCCTCTCCCAAATTCAAACTCAAAATAAAGAAAAAATCTTGACTCTCAATGTCACATACTAAACCAGATTTTCAGAACTTATAAACATTATGGCACACTCTGCATTGAGAAAAAATGGAATAAACAAACAGCTTCTCACTGCCGAGGAAGGCATCTCACGTCTTCTTACCCTGTCGTAAACTTCTCGGCGCGATTCTAGATACCTTAAATTAGAAGTGGCATTGAAATTAGCGATTATTCGTGTCTCACGAGATGTGACGTCACGGGGCACAAAAAACCCGTATTGTCGGTATCGACTATATTGACGATACAATGAGAGTAGGACCCCAGACGCCAGAAAAATAGTCGAATCCCGGACACCTACTGCAGGTTTTTCATATGCTGCATCAGTTAAAAAAGTATTAAAATCTATTAGCACACAAACAATTAGCCAAAATGAAACAGCTACCAAGTCTAAAACACTTAATACAACCAAGTCACCAATTAAACAAAATAATAGTCCTAATGCTTCTTCAAAGCAAATAAGTGAAAACACACAAACACAAAATGCTTAAAATAATACTGATGAAACTCAAACTGCAAATCTTAAAAAAACGAAACAAACTGCAGCAAAAAAAAAAACTTATTCAAATGCGCGCTAAAATGGGGGTTCCCTATAAACAAAGGCCCCCTCAAATTTTTCAATTTAAAAAAGAGGATTTCTTGTATTCTGGCAAGAAAAATGCACTGACGAAATCTCTTCACTAGGAACTTGCTCCTTCTCATGGGGAGGTTGAGGATGTTGAATTTGAAGAACTGCCGCCATCCGAAGATGAAGGATGAACGGACGTCTCTGCAAAATGAGCTGCTTCTCTTTCCTTTGGCCTTTTTTCTCTTCCTTTTCCTTCATGGCCCTGTGCATCCTTTCGTGGAACTGTCAGAGTTACTCGTATAATGTCACGGACATCAAAGATCTTGTCGAAATTCACCAACCGGCCATTTTCTGTCTGCAAGAAACATTCTTGTCACCTGCTGATCGACCGAGATTTAAAGGTTTTAAAATATACCGCAAGGACTGCTTGACAGGAGACCGTCGTTGTGGTGGAGTGGCGATGCTAATCTCTAATGATTATGCATCTAGCCAGCTCAATATCAACACGTCCCTACAAGCAGTAGCTGCGCGTGTTTACCTTCACTCTCTGGTCACAGTGTGCTCCGTGTACATTCCACCTTCTTATGACTTGAGAAGCGTGGAACTGCAGACATTGATAGATCAACTCCCACCCCCATTTCTTATCTTGGGGGATTTCAATGGCCACAATCCTCTCTGGGGGAGTCCAGACACCAACAGTAGAGGATTGATAATAGAAGACTCTTTAAATGACAATGATCTATGCGTACTGAACAATGGTAAAAATACTTATTTCTACCTTCCGACGCAGGATTACCATGCCATCGATCTTGCAGTATGCTCACCTTCTGTTCTGCCACTGTGGGATTTCCATGTTGAGGGTGGTCTCTACACGAGTGGCCACTTTCCGATCAAGATAACATTTACTGGACGCTGCAGCTATCAAATGCAGCAGCAATCCCGTTTCCGCCTTGATCGAGCCGATCGGGCAACATTTACCCAGTTTGCAGAAATAACATTCATAGTTGTGAATGACACGGACAGCGATGAAGCGGTAAGACGAGTAACCGACACTATTTTGAATGCAG
This sequence comes from Uloborus plumipes, assembly GCA_038373865.1. Classification (NCBI taxonomy): domain Eukaryota; kingdom Metazoa; phylum Arthropoda; class Arachnida; order Araneae; family Uloboridae; genus Uloborus; species Uloborus plumipes. The sequence continues at coordinate 5,667 of JAXGGA010023737.1, read as the reverse complement.
CGAACGCTGCTATACCAAGAACCACTAAGGGCAGGATTAAATTTCCTAAACCTTGGTGGAATTCTGATTGTCAGGCAGCTTATAAAAAACAAAAGAAAGCATGGAGCACATTTCGTCGCTATCCGTCCACGCAAAATCTTGTGGCACTGAAGAGAGCTCGTGCTGAAGCTCGGAGGATTCGGCGAAAAAGCCGGCGGGACTCGTGGCAAACGTATGTCAGCACAATCACGACGTCCACCCCATCCAAGACCGTTTGGGGCAAAATTAAAAAAAAATCGTTGGTAATTATCAAACTTCTTGTGCTCCCATACTTGAGAAAAATGGTCAAACAATATCTGACCTTAAAGAGGTGGCCGACTGCTTGGGGACTCATTGTGCAGTCAATTGTAGCTCAAAATTTTTAGCTTTTAAATCCCTTAAGGAACGTAAAATCCTTAATTTTAACTCAAATATTTTAAATACATATAATCAAAATTTTACTTTTAAAGAACTTGTTACAGCTTTGGAAAAAACTCACCATACTTCACCTGGGCCGGACAAAATACATAACAGCATGTTGAAAAATTTAAGTAAAACTTCTTTAGCTAATATACTACATCTTTTTAATAGAATTTGGAATGAACATAGTTTTCCAACAATCTGGACTCAAGCAACAATAATACCATTACTGAAACCGAGCAAACCACCCAATCAACCCGAAAGCTATAGACCTATAGCTCTAACAAGTTGCCTCTGTAAATTGATGGAGCGGATGGTTAACGCCCGACTGACTTTCATTCTGGAGGCCAATCATCTCCTATCTTCCTTTCAGAGTGGATTCAGGCGCGGCAGGAGCACAATTGACAACTTGCTGCTTCTTGATTCATCAATTAGAGAAGCATTTCTTAAACGAAAACATCTCGTGAGCTTATTCTTCGACATTGAAAAGGCATATGACTGTACCTGGAGATATGGGATCCTCAAAACTCTGCACGAGTATGGGTTGCGAGGTAACCTACCAATCTTTATCTCCAATTTTATTAAACATCGATCTTTTCGTGTAAGAGTCAAATCTGTCTTATCGGATACCTTCATCCATGAAGAAGGTGTACCCCAAGGAAGTGTGTTGAGCGTTACTCTTTTCATTATAGCAATCAACAGCTTACACGAACAATTGCCTCCCGCTGTCAAAGGTACTATGTTCGTTGATGATTTCCAAATATCTTCTTCGTCATCGAACATGAGTATCATTGAAAGACAGCGTCAAATAGCTATCAATAAAGTCTCTCAATGGGCGGAGGAGAATGGTTTTTCCTTTTCCCCCCAAAAAACTTTCTGCATTCATTTCTGCCGTAAAAGAGGTCTTCATCCTGATCCGGACCTTCTTATTAACAACCAACCAATATCTGTAAAAACTGAAGGAAAATTTCTTGGAATCATACTCGACAATAAACTTAAATTTTTGCCACACCTACGAGAGTTAAGAAAAAAATGCTCATTGAAATTGAATATTCTTAAAGTCTTAGCAAACACTTCTTGGGGTGCCGATAGAGTCCATGCTAAGAATTTACAGGGATCTGATACGCTCAAAAATTGATTATGGTTGTCAAATCTGTGGCTCTGCAGCTAAAAGTTTTTTAAAGATCCTCGCTCCAATACATAATCTCGCACTGCGCATCTGCACCGGGGCATTCATAACCTCGCCTATTCAAAGCTTACATATCTTAGCACATGAACCTTCTCTGCACTATAGACGTCTAAAGCTTTCTCTAGATTTTTATTTTAAAATCAAGCCAAACCAAAACCATTCTTTGCATTTACATATCTTCCATCCATCATATACTGACTTATTTCTGCGCCGTCCTTCGGTCACCCCAACATTTGGAATTCGAATGAGACAGGCGATCAACACTTTACAGCTTCTTGATTTTGATTTACCCGATACAACAGAACCTATTGAACCTTGGAACAAAAGTAACATTACTATTATTTATGATTTCTGTAATTTTCAAAAAGATACTACTGCAGACTTGGTCTACCAACAAATCTACTCTGAAGTAAAACAAAAATATTCCTCATATAAAGAAATCTTTACTGACGGGTCTAAATCAAATAATCGCATTGGCTTCGCGGCAGTTATTGACGGTAATACTATTTCACAACAACTGAATACTTCGTGCTCAGTCTTTACTTCTGAAATCAAAGCCATAGCCACCTCTGTCCAAACAATAGCCCAATCAAATCACAAAAAGTGGATAATTTACACAGATTCGAAAAGTTCTCTGGATGCTCTTTCAAACTGCAGCAACACTAGTCACCCTTTTGTCATTCAATCTTTTCAGTTATACCATAGCCTAAAACAAAACAATTTTAAACTTATCTTCTGTTGGATACCTGGTCATGTTGGTATTGCTGGCAATGAAGCAGCAGATACAGCTGCTAAGGCTGCAAGTGTCCATGGCGAAGACCTGGTTCCATTTGACGACATAAAAAAATGCATAAAAGATTGTCTTAACATCAATTGGCAGCGTGACTGGGATGGAGAGGTGCAAAACAAATTGCACTCTATCCAGCCCTTCACAAAAGGTTTCAAATTCTTTGATATTAGGCGAAGGAAACAGGTCGTCATAGCCCGTCTTCGCATCGGCCATACCAGGTTCACACACAAACACCTTCTTTGTCGCGAACCAGCGCCTATATGTATTAACTGCAATATCAACCAGTGTTTCTGTAAAATTTGGATGGTGTAAAAAGTGTGCTAAAGATTAATTAAGAATTTTAAAACTTCATTCTACTAACGTTAATGACTTAACAAATTAATCATGACCGTATAATGGCTCAGTACATTGCATTGCAATATTAAATTAAAAAAATGGGAATTTAAATCCCTGAATTAAAACATATATAAATGCCTTTTGAATAAAATCAGATCAACTTCAAATTTAACTTTCATTTCATTATTTATTTTTAAATTATAATTAATGCAATCATCAAATAGATAAGCATAGTTAATACTTAGACAAATTTATAACTTTCCAAATATCATAATATCTTCATCAATACTTAACAGAAAAAAAACACATATATTCAAATATTTCATCACTTACTTTATCCATCATAAAAAAAGAAACTCCAATTTTCCTACCATTAATTAAATGAAAAATACAATGAAATTTTTGCAGAAGGGGAGATTCGACGGCTCCCTCTTCAATTGCGAATCAAATCTTCAACCTTCACCTGGCACTGGATGAATAATCTTAGATGAAATGTTTTTAGGAATAAAATCTTCAACCTTCATCAGGCACTGGATAAAACAAACTTAGATGAATTGTTCTTAGGAATCAAATCTTCAACCTTTATCTGGCACTGGCTAAAAGGAACTTAGATAGAAACGTTTTTAGGAATCGAGTCGTCAACCTGCACCTGGCCCTGGATGAAAAGGAGATTCGAAGATCAACACATTTCTTGAAAACTGGACAATGGTCGATTTATCATTTCTTCTTCATATGAAGATAAGGTTCAATTGCTGATCAATATCAGGAGAAGATGTAGCTGCAATTTCATCTTTCAAGTATGGTGATTTGACAAATTAAAAAAGTTCAACTTTACACAGTTTGGCACATGTATTTAAAAATTATTACCGTTCAGGCATTGATGAAAGAAATGCAATAACATTGAAATGTTTTCTTGGTTAAATAATGTTCACCTTGAATATTGAGGGAAGGATTTCCATCATTCAATTAAGGCTTTTTCCGCTTCTTTCGTGGCCTTTTCCAACATTCTTTCCGAAGAAAAATCACAGAAAACATCGCCCTTTCCTGCATCCTACTACAACGTTTTTTTAGAGAAGATAAATAATCAGACGCTTATTTTTTGAACGGATGTCCGAAAGGACGCTAACTTCTTAGCCAATGGTTGAGGCTTTTCATTTCCATTACCAAATAAGGTAATACAACAAGGAAGATTCGTGATGACTCAGATCTTAGACTCTTCTCAAAAACTGAATTCGCCGCCGACATGTGGCGCCACCTCAAAGGAAAAATTGTTACTAAATGTTTAAAATTGTAGATTTTAACAGTTTCATATCCTGTGTAAATGCCCAAATTTTAACCAAACTCGTTTTAAACATTTTAATAACTTTTATCCATCTTTGACTGAATTACTTGGGGATATACCGCATCCTAATTTGTTCCTCTTTTTACATGAAATTGGTTTTATTTCTCTAATATAGTGGTTTTATCTGACTTGAGTGTTCTGTCCTTGTTTTAGTTATTTATTTCTGAATTTACTTAAAAATACGTCTTTTCGTCTTCTTCATCAGTTAAGATTTTAAACGTCATTTATGTGTCTGTTTTAAAAATGGTTTTAAATTTTTATATGCTTTTTGGGTTATCATCGTTTGGCGCAGCATAGCCTATGAATGCTCTTCTGCCAATAAACCTCAAGTAACCAACCAACCTAGACAGTCCAGGATGTGCTCTGGAGAAGCCTGCTGGGTTTTGCATTTAGAGCAGACGTCGAAGACTTTCCTGCCCTCAATGAATGAGAGACTCTTCGTGTGGCCGCTTGCTAATCTAGAAATTGCAGTTTTCGATGATCTGTCACAATTGAGGGCGAATGAAGAGCCAGGCTCTTTGCCAGCGTACCACTCATGGTAGGGAGGGATCTTGAACTCCTTCAAAATCTCAGAATTTACAATAGATTGGTGTTCTGAAAAGGTAAGTTCTGAAGAGGAAGGATTGTCAGAGCTTTGTTATATCCGAAAGCTAAATACGGTACAGAATACTTTTTAACAACCCAATTGCCTTTCCTGAATTCATTCCAAAAATTTTGTTCCTTTTCTTTAAGACGCTTTATATCAGCCAGGTGCCATGATATCTTACTTGAACAACTTGTTATTTCATAGCAAAGAAGCGAGGTACAAAAGCTTCTAACGAAGAAATAAGTAGATTTTATTTTAGATGGCTTTTAATCGCTCCAATTCTTTGTTTCCCTATTACAGCGATTCCCAACCTTTTTTTAATGCCGTACCCCTTGTGATAAATTTATTCAAATTGTTCCCCCAAGGAAAAAAAGTTGCAAGAATATTAATCATGGAAAGTAAATATTTACGCAAGAGTTTTTAATCTTTTATTTGACAATAAAGTTATTGTTTAAAATTAGGCCTATATATATGTTTCTAGTAAACTTATTAAATCTAAATACCAACTGTAAACAAATAATAGCAAAGTAAATACAACGTTTCTTATCACGAAAACATACTACAATTACCGGTAGCAAATAAGTTAATCGAAAAAAATCAAAATTACTCTTAAAACAAGTAAAAACTGTTTTAGTGTGACCCTTGGGCCTGTTTTGTTGCACATAATATTTTGAAATCAATATCAAAGTTGGACAAACACACTCTTAAGGCTACAGTGGACTTTTTATGGATTTTTTTTTCTAAACATAGTTACATTGATGTTACTTTCCTAAAATGTTCTTATTTAGATGGTATGTGAATAAAAATAAAAAATAAATAAATATTTTCACATGTTTAGAGAAATGCAGCAATTTTAGAGAAATTTATTAATAAAAATTAACTAAGCTTAATACGCTCCATGCGTCAAAATATTAAACGAATATTCTAAAAATATCTTTTTTCCACATCTACCTTTGATATTGAACAGATTGTAGGAAAAAAATTTT
>JAXGGA010023736.1:0-13017 GCA_038373865.1 Uloborus plumipes | reverse complement strand
GAAAATAAGGTATAATTACATATTTCTGAAACGTAAAATTGTCATGTAAATTTTGTCCGGAGTTTTTTCAAACAGTCCCCTGCAACAAATTCAAAGCTGTAATACGAAAAATCTATAACTTTTGCAAATTCTTTTTGGCATGAAGTTTAAAGTTATCAGTGTGAATTTGCCGAAATCGCCGAGAACGGTGTTGAAACGCTACTTTGCTTAGTTTGAGAGCCACATTTGTGATGAAAGCATGCATCAGGGTCGATTCGAAAACAGTCCTCTGGGAAGTGATTTTATTAATGTCAATTAATTTAATTGTAAAACATATTAGTTATTATGTCCACGATTTGTGCATAAATTTATTGGTAGTCTCGTAACTAATTATGTTCCAATAGTTTTGCAGATATTGCGCAACAAAGAGCAAAAACACAGTCACCTGGCACAGTCCCCTGCCTAGTTATACTAGGCGGGGGACTTACCCCCTATCATGATTTATCAGAAAAACACAAACTTCAATTGGCCCTCTTTCAAACCAAAGTAATAGATTCATTTTCTGAGCAATAGTATTATAATTATACGAACATTTCAAAAAACCGTGTCCGGACAGATTTCGTGTGAAAAATGACGAGTTTACAGAGAATCGCCCATAAAAGAGTTTAATGGGAAAATGACACGTAGCGAAGAACAATTACAGTTCTTGCTGCAAGTTGTGGAAGAACATCGCCGAGCTTCTCCTGATTGTAGAAAACAGAGTTTATAATGTATATTAATATAAAGCACATCCAAAACTCTTAAAATTATTACTATATTATTTTAAATTTACAAAATGCTACAGATGTTTATGAAATAAAATTATATTCCTTTCCCCGCTTTAGTTTTATTTCTATTTGTATTTATAGCCTAAAATCGAAAAACACAGAACTTTGAGGCTGTTGAGCCACCTCTAAATATTAAAATAATGAGCTTAAACTTCACAATTATTATTTTTTAATTAAATGGAACCAAATGGGAGGGTAGCACCTATAAAAATCGAATTTTTTTTTAAAAACGGCCTTTTTTGGACCACCCTAAGACAGGTGAAGGATCCCATGTCAGTTAAATCTTTCATTGGATTTATTGCTTTATTTATGACAACTTCTTTAAAATATCAAGGTTCAAGCTGGGGGACAACCAAAGGTGGGATTTTCCACTATGATTCCAAAGCAACCTGTGATTTATGTGGAAACTGCTTTTTGGTCAATGATGCTGGAATCATACAATTATGTGTCTGATACCCGATTTACATTAACAGTTAGATCTTAATTAGGCTCAGGCTACAGCTTTGAACAATCTTTGGCATTAAACCTTTATTGTCAAATGTATGGTATTGCCGAATAAGTAGTTTCTGTCTGTCTTTAACAAAATACGGAGACAATGAATAAATGAAAACAATCAATTAAAAGTCCTGTGCATACATATAACAGAAAAATATTAAAAAGTTTTTCAATCAGCTAACCCAACATTTGCATGAGATTTGAAAAGTAAATAATAGGGATGGACCGGATATCCGGTAACTATCCGGTATCCGGCCTATCCGGCTGATATTTTAAGTATCCGGTACTTCCGGATATCCGATCCGGCTGACCGCCCCGGATACGGATATCCGGAAGATTTTTGCAGGATATCCGGCTAAGTATCCGGTATTGATGTGGGGAATATCTGGAATTGATGTGAGGGTTATCCGGTATGATGTGAGGACCTAATTAAATATTTTCTTTTTTTAAAAATCTTAGTTAAAAATTTTATTGTTTGATAAACCTTTTAGATGATGTAATTACTTTTCATCTTTCCTTTTTACCAATTTTTGCTTCTAAAACAAAAATTGTGTTATTCCTCCGACTGTGTACTGGACATGGAAGCATTCTGCATATTTAATTTTTCACAATTGCCAGATAAAATATGATTGTCTTCAGCTTTTCAAAAATATTTTAGTTAAAATATTTAGAAAGAAAAGGCTACAAACCTTCAAGGATTAATGTGCGACAAAAGTTTGAAAAAAACTTACGATCATATCGTTAGTTCATAAAAATTAATCGCAGTAGCTTTTAATATAAATTCTCAAATTATTTTATTTATTGAATTCTTTTATTTTTAGTTTTTGTGCTTCTAACAAAAATTGCGATCTATTAACACCCAATGATGTTGTAATTAGATATTTTTTACTTTGCCACTATTATTGCTTTATTATAATTGAAAATAACATACACTAAATAACCTATCAAACATTGACGAAAGTTTTCTTTTAGATAATGAAAACATCTGTCCCCATAAATCGTCGCAACTTAAAACCATGCTTTTTTTTTTTTTGAAAGAGTTTAAATGTGTGTAAAGAAATTTTGAATTTTGCACTTTGGGGTTTCGTTCTTTCTTTTTGTAATACCTTCCTTTCAGAAAAGATATTTCTCTGCTATTAGAATATTTTCACGTCTGTCACGCCGCTCCGTAACTCCTTGAGAACATGTTGAGCATGACCCTCAATAACATTCAGTCGAGTTTCGATAACTCAAAGCTTTATAAACTCAAATATACCTTCATTTCAAAGTTTTCATTTGGTCCCAAATTCTTGAAAAGATGGTAGGAACTACTTGTAACTCGAACTATCAATAACTCTAAGTTTTTAGCCGGTCCCTTGGGAAACTCTGAGCTATTGAGACTTGACTGTATTTAAGATGTTAATTTGCATCATTAGAAAGTGTATTTTGTCTTTTAGAATTTAAGTAAAACTTTAACTTAATTATTTAGATATAAGTTTATTAATTTATTTTTTAAAGTGAACATGTTTAGAATAATTTTAAATAATAATGATAATATATCAGTCATTTCAGCGAAAATGGTACAAATCAGTCCCGATACTTCAGAATTTTGGGAATTAATTTTAATGTTTACCACCGATTAATCATATTTTTTTATTTGTTCTCCATCTAATTGTATGTAACCAAGTATTACTTATTTAGGCATAAGCCATTTATAAAGGACCCCCCCCCCCCCCCCAAAAAAAAAAAAAAAAATTCTTTGGCAAAAGAAGGAAAAAATGATCTGCCCCAGCTTCAAATTGCTAGGACTTAAATGCAATTTAAGATTAAGCTGAAATGCAACAACAAAATCATTTGCAATGCACAGCACAAAAAATGCTTCTGACACCCTTTCTGCTGATTTTTATGTATGTAAACAACAAAATCTTGGAAAAACACCTATTTATCTTTGTTCCTAGATTTTTTTTATGTTTCAAACTGTCCACTCTGTTACAAGCCTTTCAGAAATAAAATAAGCAATCGCATTCAATGTGATATTTTTTTTAATAAGTACAAGTAATGTATCTGCTTTGATTACTTTGATACATTGAATTATATAATCAGTAACTAAGATAAGCCTAAAATTCTTTGCTGATGATAGTTAATTTTGGGATGTGGGAAGGGCCACTCTGTTACCGGCTTTAAAAGTGCAAAAAATATTTTTTCTTGGGAAAATTTCAGCGAATTTGTTTTAAAGGGTTAGTTTTAAATTTTATGCTTTTTCTGTAATTAACTTTTCTTTACGATTTGAAAATATATTTTTTAAAACCCCATTTGTTCCTCTGTTACAAAAGTGGTTTGAAAATATTCAAAAACCCCCTTTTTAAAGAATGATCATATATTTTCAAGCATTTAACTTTTTTAAAGCCCCAATAAACAGAGAATAATTTTTTTTTAAAAAATGTTTCGTTTTTAGTTGGGGGAAAAAATTTTTATTTGTAAACTTAAAATCGACAATTTTTGACAGATTTGTACCATTTTTGGGTGGAAAAAACCCCTAAAATAAAAATTTTTACTCGGAATGTATTTTAATTTTTTTAAAAATGAAGTTGAATTTCGAGGTGATCGTTTAAGAATTGTTAAAAATTTTTGTTTTTAAAAAAATGAATAAGTTTGATGACCTTAATGTATTTAAATGTAAAATTTGGGCCCCTTTTAAAAATGTGTTCTTAATTTTTTTGGGAAATTAAAATAAAATTTCAAGTTGTTATTTTTAAATAAAGTTAAAATTTGTTTTTTAAAAAAATGAACAACCCTTTTGCTAACCCCTTAAAGTTATTTTAAAATTTTGATTTGAATCTTCAGAAAAAAAATGTTCCTTTGTTTTTTTGGAGTTATTTTAAAAATTTTTTTCTGTTATTTAGTATAAACTTTATTTTTTTTAAATTTTCTATTTTAACACACTGGGCATGTTTTTAAAAATTTTTTTTCTTTAACTTGGGATGTTAGAAAAATTTTCGCATATTTTCTTTTAAAAAAAAAAATTTCAAAGCAAAATTTTGCTTTATAATTTTTGCAAAAAAAAAAAATAAGAAAAAAGTGTTACTTTGTAATTTAAAGGGTTTAAAAATTTATAAAAAATTTTAATTTAAAATAAGTAACAAATTTTAAAAAAAAAAAAAGGGTTTTTTCTGGCTTTGTTTTTTTTTTTCCCTTTTTTTAATTTTTGGTTTGAAAAATTTAAAAAACGTATCATTTGTAGAAAAACCTATTAAAAAAGATATTGAAAAAGAAAAGTTTAAAATTTAAAATAAGTTTCGTTTAAGTTTTGAAACTTTGAGTTTATACAGAAATATTTAATTCAATCCCTTTTAAAAATTTCGTCTATTTTTTAAAAATACCCTAATTCATAAAACATAACTAGATATTGTGGTTTTTTAAAAAAAATCACAATATTTTTTTTTTTTAAATTTTTAAAAAATTTTTTTGTACGCTACTCCCGAAAAAATAAAAAAGAAAGGGTTTAAAAAAAATTTAATTTTAAATGTATTTTAACTGTTCTTAAAAAATTAAAGCAAAGAAACAAAAATTTTATTTTTTTGTTTTGAAGTTTGCTTTTTTTAATAAAAAATGCGGGGGCATGCAATGTAATTGTAATGCCCGGGTATCCCCAGATTTTCCGGGGCCCGGATATCCGGTATCGGGCCCTTTTGATGAGCCAACCCGGGTATTCCCAAATTTCCCGGCCCCAAAAACCCAAACCGGCCTTTCCCCAGTAAATAATAGAATTTAGAGTTCAATATTGACAAAAATTTAAGGCAATATCAAACATTGAAAATACAAAAAGTTCTAAAGAGAGAAAGAATTTTCATCAATAAATAATTAAATGAAAAAGAGTTCACCAGAAACTTTGAGGTTCACTCTGTCTTCTTTATCTACTTTTGTCAATTGTGCTTCATTAAAGCAATACACAGATTTCTTGTCCTAGTAGAGAGAAAAAATTTTCATGCATAAATTTTCATAACTTTATAATTTTACGGAGATTCAGCTATCAAGTTTTTTTCCCCCAAAAAAACTACTGGAGTAAATTTTACAAAACTAATTTTTAGAATGTTGATTTCGATTGATTAAAACTTAAAATAAATAATAATAATCACTTCAATACCATTTCAAAATTTAACAGGAAGAAATATGAATCAGCAGCTATTTTAATGCTTGAACCTTGAATATAAATACTGAAGAAAAATAAATACCTTTGAGCGATTGATGTGAAGTTTTAATCCAACGTTAAAGATGCACAAATATACAGGTATACTGCAGACACGTGTTTCGGGGCTCCTTGTAGCCCCGAAAGTAGTCTGCCAGTATACCTGTATGTTGTGCATCTTTAACGTTGGATTAAAACTTCACATAAATACTATTTGTCTTTTTTATTATTTGTGATACATGACTGTTGATGTTAAAAATATATGGTCATTAGTGGCATTTTGCTATTAAGCATTTTGATTTGATCCCTGGATTTCAAACACTAGACGCCGAATTCGAGGCCTAAAATTTTGGATTGCATTGAAGTTTCAACAACCCTCCCCCCTCCCATGCATTGTGATTAATCAAAATGATATAAATTTTAAAGAATTTTTTTAAGGAATGCAACCAATTTGTTTTTAAAACAAATTTTCATCTGTATGTTTTACAGATATTTTTTTCAATATGCTATGGACAATGTAGAGAATTTCTATTTCTTAACAATTCTTTATATTTGGATACATATACATTTGATTCATTGAAAATTGCACCTAGGTTGTTCAAATTGACGCTTAAAAACTTATAACAGGTGTCATCTTGACGCCTAAATTTTAACTTTTATTTCAAACACTGATCACAAGACAAACCAAGAGGCTTTTAAATACATTGTATGATGCAAAAGCTGAGAAGAAAATGTCGGAAAAGAGACATTAAATTAATCATTCTGATCTTTAGTTGTTACGTGCTTCCAGGGGGAACTGGGAATTAAATAAGGCGTTTGGGTTTAAAATTAGTTGATTAACCACTTGAAGTCAAAAGTTCCAACGGTATTGTTAATCTAGTCTGTTGGTTGCATCGAGGTAATGGGTGGGGTGATGTTTTTAGGTAAATGTTAAGGGTATATCTATGGGTAGTGTGTAAATTTGTCAAAGCGGGAATACCATAAGGCTAGGATCACTGTTGACAGGGGGTTGGGGGTTTAGGTGGTTGGGGGGGCATAGTTGGGAGGGTGGGTTTGGGCACGGTGTTGCAGGTTAGGCTGGTTTGGGCAGTGGGGGCGGACGGCATTATGTGGTGGTTGGTGCAGCTCTGGTTATATGGGGTTGGTGTGTCTTATGTGTTTTTGGTGTTAATAAATTATGAGGGTGGGCAATGTTGTGAGGAGGGGAGGTGGTTTGTGGTGATGTGGTGGTTGGGCTTGTGATTTGAGGAGTGATGGATAAGTGGATTAGCGGCGGGATAGGTCTTTAGTGGGGTACAGGTGGGGAATGGAGGGCGGGGTTTTTGGGGGGCAAGTTTGACTAGATTAGATTTTAAATAGAAATAAATTGTTGGAGTTAGTAGGTAGTTGAAGTAGGATGGTTTTGATAAGATATTGTGTAATTATAGGGGGGCGATCGGATTTGGAAGATTTTGACGCCGGGTGCGGGCTTAGTGGGTATTTTTGTGTTTTTTTCGTGTTTGGGCTTTGTTTTTGGGTGGGTTTTTTGGATTTTTTTGGCTTTTTTGACAGCCTGGTGTTAATATCGGGGGCTCGTCGCTCTTTGTGCGTTTTTTGTGTTTGAAGTTTTTTTATGTTTTTGTTTCTTTTTTTAATGATTTTTCATTTAAAGTTATATAGATGTTACGTATCTGAGTATGGTCTTTTTTCTTTCTGTTGAAAGTTTAATAAAGAGGAATATTGTTGTAAGTGTTTTTTAAGATGTCTTCGTTTCCTTTGTTCTTTTAAGTGATGTTCTTCTTTTTGTCGGTTGTCCGTATGTTAATGAGTGAATGAAGAAAGATTGTAGAATGACCTTTGGGTGATGTGTCCGCTGGTAATGATGTTGCCTTGATTTACATACTTCTTGTTATGAAGTGATGATGAAATAAGAGTGCGAGCCAGTTCTGGTCGTATAGGCTAGTAAGTTTGCTTGGTTGAAGATAGATATGTGCTTGTGGTAGTAGTGTTATCCTGCTTAGTTTTTAACTGAGTAGAGGCTTTGAAAACGATCATAGCGTGGTGTCTCTGACGTTACAACAGGCTGAAGATGCGCCTATGGATGCGGTTGTTGGGTTGGTACTAAGAGTGATGGTACGGTTAGTGAGGGAGAGCGTATAACCTCTGGAGTGTACTTCTCGTGTTTTGTCATTGAATTAAGTTTACCTGAATTAATTAATATTTTCTCAGTGCTGTTTCAGGACGTCCGCGCTAGTCTTTTATCTCTCTTGAATGACCAAACTGGTCCCCTCCAGTGATAGTATAGTGCTGAATGATGGAATGACTGATTGAGTAAACTCTTAAGCTACTCTGTTGTGCCTCTTCGGTTTGGGGAGAAGGGTTTGTGTTATGGTTGGGCCTCTTGTTTGCGCAATGTGTGTTTTGTTTTGTGTGTTGTATAGTGGGTAAAGTCGGCGGAGGAGGACGAGGCGTGACTGAACCGAGCAGTGGTGAAGGGGGGGTTTTTTAGGGTTTATGTATTATAGTATTATGTAAATTTGAGGGCGAAAGGGGACGCAGAGAAAAGGAATAAGCTAGTGCGGTGTGGCGGGAAGGGGGAGGTTTAGCGTAGTGCTTGTTAAGGCTAACAGGTCTGCCCATAGGAGGAACCTGGTTAGCGGGATAGGTATTTTACTAGGGGTTGAGTTTTTTTTTTATGTTTTTTTAGCGTTTTTAGATTATTAGGATGCTTTAGTGGTTTTAGATGTCGGAACAAAGGACTTAGGTCTTCGCAGGCACTGTTGCTGATGTGATTTAGTATGAAAGATCTAACAGCGGGGTTAGCGGTTTGCAAATGCCTGGAGTGTGGGGAGGAGGTGCGGGTGGTTTGTGTAGTTGGTGAGAGTGGGAGTATGTGGTGGTAGATTGGAATTTAATATATGTGGGGATTGGCGTTGTGTATATGAAGGGGTTGCTTAGTGTACATTGAATTTCGATTTGGGGGGAAGGCAGGGGATGTGTGCGATGGGGGTGGGCGGTGGAGTGCGGGGAGGTAAGGTGGGGGGGGGAGTGTGGGGGTTCGGTGGGGGGGTGAGTTGGTGGTTTGGTTAGGGTGCGGGGTTGTTTTAGGGGAGCGAGTGTGGGTTAGGTTTGTGGTTGGGCGAGGGAGGTGCGCGGAGGTTAGTAGTATGCGGAGATTGGGTGTTCAGGGGGTGGTGCGGGGGTGGTCTATGTGTGGGGCGTTGTATAGGCCGTTGGGGGGGGGGGTTGGAGGTGGGCGTGGGGGGGGTGGGGGGGGGAGAGGGGTTGTTGTGGTGTGGTTTCGTCTGGGGGGTCAGGCGGTTGGTGGGTTAGGGATGTGGGTTCGTGTAGAGGGTGGGTTGGGTGTTTTGTTGGTGTGTGGTGATGTGGGTGGTGGGACGTAAGTCGATTAGTGTAGGAGTTGAATGAGGTACGCGTTCACTGCGTGGTAATAGATAGGTTTGCGAGGGGGGGGTTCGGTCGTGGTGTAAGGTGGGGGGTGTGGCGTGGTGGAGTGGGGGGTTGGGGGTTGTGCGTCAGGTTGGAATTATGGAGGAGGGGGTTGGTTGGTGTCGTGTGGGTGTGGGTGGGCGGGTGAGGGGGCTTGATGGGGGGGGCGGGGGGGGGTTGGGGGGGGTGCGCGGGGGGTAGTTGGGGGTGTGGCGGGGGGAGGTTGTTAAGGTGTTATTTTGTTGGGGTATGTGGGGTTTGGTTTTGTGAGTTGTGGTTTAGTGTTGGTGTGAGTAGGATGTGTGGTGGGGTGTATGGGTGTGGGTTGGGTGTTGTTGGTGTTTGGGTAAGGGAGTGGGTGGAGGGGGGGGAGGGGAGTTTGGGGTTGGTGGTGGTGTGGTGTGTGTGGGTGGGGGGGGGAGTGGGTGGTGGAGGGGGGGGGGGGTAGATGTTGTTATAGGAGTTTGGTTCGGTGGTTTGTGTGGGTTGGTGGGGATGTGTTGGTGGGGTGGTGGGGTGGTTTTGGGGTGTTTTGGTTAGTGTTGTTGAGATTGGAGGGTTTTAAATAATGGTAGTGTTTGGGTTTTTTATTGGGATTGGGGGGTGGGATTGGTGGTGGGTGTTTTGGAGTGGTTAGGGTGGTGTTGTGGGGGGTGGGGAGTTGTGTTATTGGGGGGGGTTTTGGATGATGTAGGTGTGGTGTGTTTGTTTGTGTTGTGTTGGGTGGTTTTTGGTGGGGTGGTGGTGTTGGGTTGGGTGTTGGTTGGGGTGGAGTTGGGGTTGGTTGTTGGGTGGTGTGGGGGGGTTGTGTGTGGGGGGGGGTGTTGTGGTGGTGTTTGGTGGTTGTGGGGTGTGTGGGTGGGGGTTGGGTGTGGGGTGTGGGTGTTGGGGGGGGGTGTGGGGGTGGTGGGGGGGTGGTTGGGGTGGTGGGGGGGGTGGGGGGGGGGGGTGGGGGTGGGGGGGGGGTGGGGGTGGGTGGTGAGGGTGGGGGGGTGGGTGTGGGTGGGGGGTGTGGGGGGGTGGGGGGTGGGGGGGTTGGGTTGGGGTGGGTGGGTGGTGTGGGGGGGGGTGTGGGGTGTTGGTGGGGTGGGTGGGCTGGGGTGGCTGGGGGGGTTGTTGGGGGGTGGGGGGGGGGGGGGCGGGTGGGGGGTTTTGGGGGTGTTGTGTTTGGGGGTGGGGTTGGTTGTGGGTGTTGGTGGTTTTGGGGTGTTTGTGTGGGGGTGTGTGGTGGGGGGTGGGTTGGGGGGGGGTGGTTGGTTTGGGGGGGTGGTTGTGGGGGTGGTGTGGTGGTGTGGTGGTGGGGCGGGTGGGTTGTGGGGTGGGGGGGTGTGGTTGGGGGGGTGTGGGGTGAGGGGGGGGTTGTGTGGGGGGGGGGGGTGGGGGGGGGGTGGTTGGGGGTTGTGTGTTGGTGTTGTGTGGTTTGGGGGGGTGGTGGGGTGGGAGTGTGGGTTGGGGTGGGTGGTTGTGGGGTGGTGGGTGGGTGGGGTGTTGGGGTTGTTTGTGGGGGTGGGTGTGTGGGGGTGTTGGTTGGTGTGGTTGGGGGGTGGGGGAGTGGTTGGGTGGTTGGGGTGTGTGGTGTTGGTGTGGGTTTGTGGGCGTGGTTTGTGGTGGGGGGGGGTGGTGTGTTGGTGTTGGTGTGGTGTGTGGGGGGTTTGGGGTGGGGTGTTCGGGTGTTGGTGGTGGGGGTGGGTTGTGTGTGTTGGGTGTTTGGTGTGTGTTGGTGGGTGTGGTGGTTGTGGTTGTGGTTGGTTGTGGTGGTTGGGTGGTGGCGGTGGGTGGGTTGTGTGGTTGGGGTTGTGGTTTGTGGTGGGGCGGTGGGGTGGTGGGGGGTTGGTGGGGTGGGTGGGGGGGTGGGGTGGGGTGGTGGGAGGGGTGGGGGTGGAGGGTTGGTTGGTGGGTGGTGGGGTGGTGGATGGGTGGGGGCTGGGTGGTTGGGTTGGTGGTTGTGTTTGGTGTTGGGGGGTGGGTTGGGGTGGTGGGGTGGTGGCGTGGGAGTGGTGGGGTGGTGGGGTGGTTCTGGTGGGGGGAGTGTTGGGGTGTGGGGTGGGTGATTGGGGGTGGGGGGTGGGGTGTGTGGGGGTGTGTGGGGTGTTGGTGGGGTGTGGTGTGGGGTGTTGGGTGGGGGGGTGGTGGGGGGTGGGGGGGTGGTGGGTGGTGTGGGGGGTGGTGGGGGGGGGTGGGGGGTGGGGGGGGGGGGTTGGGGGTGGGGTTGGGGGGTGGGGTGGGGGTGGTGGGGGGGTGGGGTGGGGGGGGGGGGGGGGGGGGGGGTGTGGTGGGGGGGGTTTGGTGGTGGGGGGGGTGTGTGGGTGGTGGTTTGGGGTGGGGGGGGTGGGTGTTGGGGTGGGTGTGGGGTTGGGTGGGGTGGGGGTGGGGTGGGGGGGTGGGGTGGGGTGGGGGGGGGGGGGGGGGGGGTGGGTGTGGGGGGGGGGGTGGGGGGGTTGGTGGGGGTGGGTGGGGTGGTGTGGGGGGGGGGGTGGGGGTGGGGTGTGGGGTGGGGTGGGGTGTGGGTGTGGGTGGTTGGGTGGTTGTTTTTTGTGTTTGGGGTGGTGGGGTTGGGTGTTGTGGGGTGTGGTTGGGGGTGGGGTGTGGGGTTGTTTGTTTTGGGTGTGTGGGGTGGGGGGGTGTTGGGTTGTGGGGTGGGTTGGGTTTGGGGGGGTGGGTTGGTTGGGGATTTTTGGGGGTGTGGGGGTGGGTTTGGTGGTGGGTTGGGGTGGTGTGGTGGTGGGTGGTGGGGGGTGGGGGGGGGGTGGTTTGGTGTTTGGGTGGTGGTTGGGGTGGGGGGGGGTGGTGGGGGGGGGGGGTGGTGGTGGGGTGGTTGGTTGGTGGGTGGGGTGGGTGGTTGGGTTGGTGGGGGTGTTGGGGGGGGTTGGGGTGTGGTTTGGTTGGGTTTTGGTGTGTTTGTTTTTGGTTGTTGGGGGGGGGGGGGGGGTGGTGGTGGGGTGTGTTGTGGGTTTTGTGGGGGTGGGTGTGGGGTGGTTTTGGGTGGGTGGTGGGTTTGTGGTTGGGGTTGGTGTTGGTGTGGTGGGTTTGTGGGTTGGGGGGTGTGTTGGTGGTTTGTGGGGTGTTGGGTTGTGTTGTGGTGGGGTGTGGTTTGTTGGTTGTGGGTGGGTTTTTTTTGGGGGGTGGTGGGGGTTGTGGGGGGGTGGGGGTGGGTTGTGTGGGGGTGGGGGGGGGTGGTGTGGGGGGGGTGTTGTTGGTGGGTGATGGGTGGGTGTGGGGGGGGGGGGGGGTTGTGTTGGTTTGTGGTGGTTGGTGGTGGTGGTGGGGTTTGGGTGGTGTTGGGGGGGGTGGGTTGGGGGTGTGGGTGGTGTGGGTGGGTGGGGTGGTGGTGGTTGGTGTGGGGTGTTGGTGGTTGGGGTGTGGTGGTTGTGGTGTTTTGTGGGGTGGTGGTGTGGGTGGGGGTTTGTGTTGGTGTGTTTTGGGTGGTGGTGGTGGGGTGGGGGGGGGGGGTGGTGGTGGTTGGGGTTGGGGGGTGTGGGGGGGGGGGGGGGGGTGTGGTTGGGTGGGGGGGGGTGGTGGGGGGGGGTGGGGTGGGGGGTGTGTGGGGGGGTTGGGGGGGGGGTTGTGGGTGGGGGGGGGTGGTTGTTGTTTGTGTGGTGGGTGGTGGGGGGTTGGGGTGTGGGTGGGTGGTGTTTGTGGGTGGGGGTTGTTGGTGGGGTTTGTTGTGTTGTGGTTTGGGTTTGTGTTGTGGGGTTGGGTGTGTTTGGTTGTTTGGTTTGTGGTGTGTTGTGTTTGTTGGGTGTTGTGTGGTGTTGTGTTTGGGTGTGGTGTTTGTGTGGTTTGGTGTTTGTGGTTGTGGTGTGTGGGTTTGTGGTTGTTTGGTGGTGTTGGTGTTGTTGTTTGTGTGTGGGTTGGTGGGTGTGTGTTGGTGTGTTGGGGTGTGTTGTTTGTTGGTTTGGGTGGTTTGGTTGGGGGTTTTGTTGGTTTGTGGGTGGGTTGGTGGTTTGGGTGTTGGTGTGTTTTGGTGGTGTGTGGTGTTGTTGTTTGTTGTTTTGTTGTGTTGGTGTTGTTGGTTTTGTTGTGTTGGTTGTTGGGTGGTTGTGTTTTTGTTGTGGTTGTTGTTTTTGTGTGGTGTTGGTGGGTTTGTTTGTTTGGGGGTGGGGTGGTGTTGTGTTGTTGGTT